>VXAY01001422.1:276168-432647 GCA_013399855.1 Oxyruncus cristatus | reverse complement strand
CTCTCCTCCAGGCTGGAATTTCTTCTGTGCGATTCATCTTCTCTTCTGTTTTCTTAAATATGTCATTCGCAGAGGCGTTATTAAAACTTGTGATTAGCTTTACTCTAGAAATCTACCTGGAATTAACTATTTTTCAACCCTGGGGGGGAGCTGGTAAACCCATGACAATACCTCATCTCTGAACTTGTTCAAGGCTAGGTTGGATTGGACTTTGATTAACCTGGTGGAAGGAGTCCCTGCCTGTGGCGAGGGAGATGGAACTAGATGATCTTTCAAGTCCCTTCCAACCCACTACTCTATAAGTCTATGATTCTATGATTCAGCAGGGTATGGTGAGCACTGAAAGATGAAAGACTCCAAGCCATATTGAAATAAATTTTGGGCAAAAACAAGTCAGCTGTATCAACACTGAGCATGACATGATCTTCATACATATCACCGTTGCCTTTCCTCCAGATTTCCTCTCTTATATTCTCAGATGACTTTTTTCATGAAGGCTGTGTTCATGAAAGATGTCCTACCACAGTCTGCATAATGTGACACAGCTCAAAACAGGTCCAGCACCTCTACTCTTTAGAAAACACTCTTTGAACAGGCATCCTAGAGAAGTGGTTGAATCACCATCCTTTGAGCTATTTAAAAGACATGTAGATGTGTCATTTAGGGACATGGTTTAGTGCTGGACTTGACAGTGTTAGGTTTGCAGTTGGACTTGGCAGTCCAGGGGGTATTCTATGGTTCTGTGAAAGTATACCTTAAATACATCCAACTGCACAAATTGGAGAGGCACAGCATGAAAATTTTCATCACTGTTTTTTTATTTTGGATTTACAAATAGGAGGCACAGAGGCCTTCTCTATCTTCAGTTGTCCTTCTCACACATGTTTACTCCCAAGGGAGATCTGTTTCAGTAAAAATAAATTACAAGTATCTTTTTTCCCCCTGGGGAGCTTTTAAAGAGGAAAAAATTTTGCACAAAATTTTGCACAAAATTTTGTTCATTGAATGTTGTGGAGTATTTCTCTTTTCATTAAGTGTACACTGCAGTTCCTCATAAAATAAAGGGGATAACCATACAACTTGTTGCATATTAGTAGGAGAATGAGCTGCTAAACTTATTTACTCTCTGTGTATAGACACAAACACCTTAATTTATCATACTCTTGCTGAGTTGTAAACTATAGCTTTCTACCCTATTTTAGTTGACGTTGTGGGTGTAAACTTGTATTTCTGCAAAGGTAACATTCCATGTCCTCAGTTCACATTAGAATTACAATGAAAAGAGCCCTACAAAGAGCTTTTATGAACACTGCACACATTCAATATACTTCTCAAAAGAGAAAACTGTCTGGTTGAAGCATTATTCCAGATCTTGGCAACAGTAAGTCCACTGATACCTGTACTGCTATACATGCATAAAAGAGATGATGCAGTTTTAGAATAATCTACTTTAAACATATAGAAAACTAGCATGAAATAATGTTTACACTTTCAAACATGGTTTCTGCACTTTGTATGTGATCATTCCTCACTGTGCATACGTTTTAAAATAGAAGGCTTCAGTAGTCTGGTTTTGGCCTTGACATTTGCCTGGCAAAAAAATTCCATTTGAGATTATTCTGATTATGATTATTTAATGATTTGAACTGGTTTCAGTACAGACTGGGAAATAACAAGTATTTCTTTAGTAAGAAGACAGAAAATAATCTCTTGGTGACTTCAGAGCATATTTTATTGGCTGTTCAGCATTGCTGTCCAGGAATAATAGACTTCAACTGCTCATCTACATTTCTGATTATTAAATTTTAAACAGTCTGACAGTAGGAGACATAAAGAATTAATATAATTCTCTATCACTGCTGCAAAAGACTGAGATTTTTCTTCCTCTGTTGTATTCAGCCAAATTAGAAACACAAAGTTTGTTTCAAGTGGGGAATGTTGCAGTCCACCCTAAGATTTTGTGTTATGTTATACCAAGTACCTCTGAGCATGAATAAATGCTGCTCCCTTTTGTCATCATGCTAGTTTTCAAAACCAGCATGCTTTCCAACCATGCATATAAAAGTAGTTATTAATCTGTGCCGTTATCTTTATAGATTAATGAAGTAATTATTATCTTATTATTAAATGAGGTAGTTAATGCTTCCCACACCCTTTCAAACACAGTATAACCTGAACTCAGAAGTCTCTATTTGGCAGGTAAGTCTGGCTGGTTATCAAAACTAATCAAGGTTCTCATTTTCAAAGGTGCAGGAGGTGAAAAGAAGGTGCAGGAGCCAACACATGTAAAACAACATGACTGCATAAATTATGGCATTTTTTGATTGCATGTAGAATTTCAAATTATAATGTGTAGATGACAAAGACTAAATTCATGCACATCTTCCACGTTAATAATGAAAAACCTATGCACAGTAATCAATCACACACAATTTTAACACTGCTAATTCCCTCACAGATTTTGCATGTGGGAGGTGTCACTCACTCTTCAACCCATTTGCACACTTCTTCTATAAGTAATAGTGTTTGAGCATCCTGTATGTTAAATTATTGATCCAGCATCCATGTGCTATTAGTGATAAATAATTCAATATCCAAACAGTAGAGGAGCTAACATGTCTATACAAAGCATGGGCAAAACTCAGTTACCTTTTTATACAGATTTGTAGGTGATGTGATTTTGGGAGAGACAGAGAGATTTGAGAACACTCCATTTCTTAGAGGGAACTTGAGAAATTTCTTCTATATTTTTCTACTTGCATCTGCACAAAGGGACTGTAAAAAGAACATAGAATGTTACATTAGATTCGTGTTTCACACACATGCAGTGAATTGCAGTTCATTCATGCCCACATGAAAGCACAGCAGTCTGTGCTCTTGATGAGCTGTGGTGCCCTTTCAGCAACATCTTGGAGCTTAGCTCCTGGATGAGAGCATAACTCATGTGACTCCCTGTCAGGTCAGTAGGTGGGTTCTACAGTATCCCTTAGCAGAGTGGCATCCACTGTGAGCACTCACCACTTTTTACGGCGTATGCTGCTGGTATAGTTTCTCATATCAAACCTTGCTTGTGGATCTTTACAGCTGTGTACAGCAGTCTCCTTCCTTACTGATTCTGTGTGTGTGGAAGCATCAGACATCTCATGGACTTTCTCAGTAGAAACATTGGTTTTAATTCTGAGGCAAGTATCCACCATTATGGAAGAGACCTAGTGCACTTCCCTGGGATGCGGACCTAAAAGAAGGGTGCACACTGTAGTGAGGGCGGGCCCTCACTGCACTCTCCCATGCAAGCTGCCATGCCATGCCCTTGCTGATGCACCACACTCTCTTTGCCCACTCTGTTAGCAGTGCTCCTGAGTGCTAGCACTCCCTTGGGCCATTTAGATGTGCTGCAGTTGCTCCTAAGGAGTTCCTGACTCCTTGTGGGATCTCTGTTCTTGGTAGTTTCCTTGGCTTTAGCAACCCTGTTGTACCGTTCAAAGTAGCATTCACACAGAATTTACCACTGCCACCACTGCCAACCACACCGGTTGAGGGGTTTAAAACCAAATTGGTACAAATCATTGCACACAATTATGATCAGTTTGTTTCTTGAGAAACAAATGTATGAGAGCAACTTCAGCACGGTTTAGTAGCCTGCAATGTTGTCCTGTATAAATATATCTTATTTCCACACAAGTAGATTTGATAATTTATTCATAAGTGGCTTTGGGTGGAAGTTGAGCTGGTCCCTGAGCACATTGTGTCTACTCTAAGTTTACCTATTGTCTCTGTAACATATTCATGGGATGACAGAGACTTCAAGAAAACTAAGCTAAGAACATGTGGCTTACATAGTCATTGTCCACTTAATTGCTCCTCTACTTGTCTATCCTCTTGAATTGTCTCTATAATTGTTTTTCTTTTTTCTTTTCGTGATATTGTGGGTTATGACTGTCCTGATGTTTTAGGTCTTCACGGTTCAGAGAAGCAGCTGCAGAAAGATCATACTATAAAACTTTTTTTAATAAATTACAGCTAGAATTCATCTCCATTTTTAGGCTTGACAGACTAGTTGTTAATAACCCCATGGAACAGTGCTCACATGAGTGATCAGGAGGAAAGTTCTGTCAGTCAGGAAACTAATGCTTTGTATTCACTTCCAAAGTGAAGCCGCATGGGTTGGTATTTTCAAGGCACTTTGTTTCATGCGTTTTACAATATTCAACTATGCAACTTTGTTTATGTTAAGTTTAGAAGCTTGTTTGCAGTGAAGGGAAACAAGTCTGTTAGAAAGTCAGATGCCTGACATTAGAAGACCCTTCTAGATTCCTCCTTTTTAAAGGCACTTTGTAGGACTGATTATTAAATTAGTATTTTACAGAGAAGTGCATAACATGTAAATACTCAGGCAAATAAGGGTGAAATGTGCTAAGCCAAGTATCAGAATATGAGGGTAAAAGAATTTGAGACCTGTCTCTTGAAGTCTAAGGTGTAATACCCTGTGATTATCAAATCTGTATAAGCTAGACTACACTTTTTTGCCTCTGTCAAAATTCCCATGTTAATAGCATCATTTAAGTGCAAAGTGTAACTGCAGCAATAAGTGGAAGATAGATAAATAGAAAAAGTAACCAAATGTTAACCACTAATATTAAGAAATATGTATACATTTCATTAAAAGGTAATTACATTTAAAGGAGAGAACCTCAGAATGATATTTAATTAGTTTTGCATTAGAAACAATTACAATGAAAAAACATGTGTAGGAACAATAAAAATGAATCTTTTCCCAAATGCATTTAATTACACCAAACAAATGGTATACAGAATATAATTAACACAAATGAGATAAAGCTGGCTGCTTTTTTTTTTTTTTGCCTTTTTTTTTTTTTCTTTGTATTCACATTTAGAAAAAGTGGCCAGAGTAATGGGGGTAGAAGTACTACTGTAATCTGCAGTCTAGACAGGACCTTAGAGAGCTGAGAAGCTCTCTAAGAGTATGTATAAAGTATTAAGACACATATAAAAAGGTACAAAGTTACTCCTCATGCTTTAAAACACAAATATAAATAAATTTCTAAAGTAGACTGGCATAGTGATAAATACATGTGGTTGAATAGCAATTTCTGGCTTTATGATTATCATAACTATTTTCATCTATTCTGTCTAGTACAGAAAGTAGAATGAGGATTGTAAAGCACTGAAAGACTCCCATTCCCTTTCCAAGAACTAACCCTGAACAGTATTTTTATCTCCTCTGTGTTTTACACATTTACGTGCCCAAGTAATTTCTGTACTTCTGTTGGCACGGAATTTAGATTGTAACAGTGATATAAGGATGAAATTCAAGTTTTCCCTACAGCTCTAACTGTTTTTTGGCTGGGTATGAGGGATATTCTTGCATTCACTCACAGTGGTCTTAGCCCTGTGTTGTCTAGAAACTCTCTGGATAGTCTCTGCATAGATGAGGCAATGAACTGATTTGAAACAGCAGACTGAATTGAGACAAGATGATTGACCAAACTCCTGCCTGCTGTCAAACAAAGTACTTGATTTACTGGTGCAGAAAGTGGGAGTTTTGGACAATCCCCGACATTTCCCCAGGATATGCATAGACAAGTCAGTAAATGTTATTTGTGCAATTCATCGTGTTGGTTCTCTTGGGTGGAAAAATCTGGCAGTATCAGAGACCATACCTGAAGTAGAATGGACCAAAAGATATATAAATAATATTAAATAACTGTTTCTGTTTATACAGGTTTGGTTACATAGTAGTCTGTTGCATATAGCAAAGACAGATGAGAGGTTTTGTACTCAGTTTAAGATACTACAATGAGAAGCATCATGCATTTTCTGAAGTGCTCACATAGGGCTATCTTGATTATAAGAATTCATCAGAACAGTTTGAAAGTCTCAACTGATTCATGTAAAGATACTGTTGAAAGGGCACTTGTAACGGGGACCCCTTTCACCATCCAAATAGCAACCAACTATCCTCTTAATTGAAGAGGATTTGACTCCTTATGTGAGCTTTACCTAATCAAAGATGCCAATAAATTAGATTTTTTTTAAACAAACCCTGTCTATGAATAGCTGTGCAGGATCTTACATGGAATGTGCTGTTCTTGCTGAATGCCATTTCTAACATTGAGACAATGGAAGCAAAACAAAGCATTTGTATATAACACTAGAGCAAACAAAACCCTCAGGATCAGAAACTATGTTTTCAACCTTGATAGCCTAAAGTTAAGAGTAGAATTCAGCAGAATAACAAATCAAAAGTAATCTATGACTCTCCTGAAAAGATTAAGTGCAATCAAGGAAGGTTTATTCAAGCTGCATAGGTAGTTACAAACTTCTTTCATTCCCCAAGTCAAGTCCTCTCTACAAAATTTACAGAACAAGCTAAAACATTGAGTTTAATAGATTGATGATAGGTAGATAGACAGATGGATTAATTATTTATGTTGCTGAATGGAGGTCAGATCTCTACTTTCATCGTTTGGATCTGGCTGCATATTTAATACTCTTATTAGAAAGATGGCTGGAATGCCTGATGTTAATCTTTCCAATTGTTGATAGATTATGGTCTCTGGGAGGCTCCCAATGTCTCTTCTATGTGAATTATTTATAGCTCACTAATTATTTAGACCCTGCTTATTTTAAAGAACAAGAATTATCTACACACTAATTAAAACTGTCAAAAAGTTTTAATACTATTTAAGGACACAAAGCAATGTCAATGGTGAAATTGAATGCACAATAGGAATCTGTCTTGTCTTGGTACTACAGTGACCTAAGTTTCAAATGCAAGTATTATTTTGGAAATCTGGTGTGGGATACCTTTGACCAAATGTAAATATCTATATGACAGATAGTTTGACCTATCTGCCTTGACACCTTTTGTAATAGAGACAAATTAGCACTCACAGGACATGATTGATTTCATTCTGAATCAGAAGTCCAAAACAGATTAGAGAAAGCAGTTTTAGGAAGTGCTTAATTTCTTCCTTTATGACAAAGGAAGCATAGGATAATCAACTCAGATGTGGTGATCTGCCTTCTGGATAGCTGAAGTTGTGATGACTCTTCTACACAGCATCATGCAGGGTCTATTTTTTTATACACTCTGATTGCAGGTTCAGATCCAAGAACTCAACAACAGCAGAAATAGAGCTTCCTTATTTGAAAATATTTCTTTTAAAAAGGAAACATCATGCTGCTTATGATCCATGGGATGACATGTAATACTGAATGCAATTTTGCATCATTATCTACTACTATATAATTATCAATATCATTCCATTAGAATTCTACTGCAAATGAGCTAAAGGCATTAATTTTGAAATGTGTATTATAGGCCTGAAAACATTCCAGTTGAAATTAATGGTATGTTTCTTATTGAAGTTTGTAGGTACAAACCCAGGATAAATACTGAGCGCCTTACAAATCTTTCACAGGGTAAAAACAGTTTAGATGTACAAGGTCAGATTTGGTCTTATAGGGCTGTTTAAGCCATGTTTAACTTTCAGGTAGTTTGCAGTTTAGAGTAATTTGAGATATCAATCAAAATGGAATTTGTTGGAGCATTTGTTGGTTTTCAGGAATGGTATTCACCAGGCCTAGGCACTGTGTGGGAAGTCACACTTGCTGTGCTCAAAGGTAAGAGTGAAGGACAGCTTTCCAGAAAAGACAGGCTCCTAAAATAGGCTGTGGAAAGATTTAATTTTGTCTACTTGAAACTCACAACTCTGAAGCATACTATGAAATTAAGCACATGTGACTTGTAGTTTTATGGTTAAATAGCAGTGAATGTTTTTGTTTCAAATGCACTGGTTAGGAAAAACAAAAATAATTCTGAAACTACTACATCTTCCGTATTTGCCTGATTTTTACCAGCAGATGTATCATCTACTGAATATCAGAAACAATTCAACATCTGTAGCTGACCTATGAATCTGTTGAGTTTTATATCATTGAGTGGGACATGGCTGTTTTCTGTTTATTTCTCTTTATGAAGGTACAAACAAAAGTCTTTCCAATAATCAAAACAACAAAACCCACCAGACATCTGGGTTGGGCTGCAAGAGAACAAAAAGCACAAAGTAAGCGCTGAGGTAAACATATTATCAATCATAGCAGCATACAGGAATTCCAAGGTTTACCAGGTTATGTAGTAAAGTCAACATCACTCAGGAGTCAATCATCCATACTGCAGCAGTACTGGAAGGCTCCTTGGTAGTCTTGTGGCTGTTATCCCATTCTCAAACTATTCACAGGACTGCTCAGAAATTGGAAGATTTGTGACATATGTAGCAGGCAGCCTGCATGAAAACATGTGTTTCTGAGGCCTTGTTAACTAGCCTGTGTAGGGGCTATTCCATATCAGCTGGCCTCCATACCCCAAAATATTCTCATTAATATTTGATTTGCTAGAACAGACAAATACTAGTCAGAGCTTTCCCAGTGATTATATTGCAGTATATACTGCAATATAATGATAAGGATATAATGATATATAAAATGATACTTTTGCTTATAAGCAGAAGTGAACCAATGTGCTGCCATAACAGAAGTTCAGATAATAAATCCTTATTATCTTGCACTGACCTCATTCATGATGGTAACATTTAGGTGAAAGTGTTTACATCAGGGAAAAAAGGGAAAAATTAAATAAGACACTTGGCAAAAAGGGGAGAAAAGGGAAATATAAAATCTCCTGACAAAAAAGTGTAGGGTATGGAAGAAATATATTACAATTCCTCAACAATAGAAAAGACACATTTATTTCTATGACAAAGATTATTTTTAAAAAGTCTAATAGTGTTGAGGCATATTGAACCTAGTTAGTCAAAGGCATCTCTAAAAAATACAATTGGTACACAGCTTTTTAAAACTTCTTTTTTTTTTTTCAACTTCTCATTGCAGGACCCACATTGTCTCCTCTGGTATCTGTCTTGACAATCTTTTATGAAATCAGCCTAAGTAAGATATAATTACCCAAAACTACCACCTTCCAAAGCTGAAGTATAAGAAATAAGCATTAGTTTATAGTGCTAATATTAGCCTTAAGACACTAATTATTGTACAGACCTAGATAGCCAGAGTTATAAACTACTTGACACACATCTCTAGACAAAATTCAACAGAATTACTCTAACAGGATACATTCTAACACTATACGTCAGTATGCATTTAAAATAGGAAGAAGAAGGTCCAAAGTTTAACTGGACAAAGTATGATAATACAGTATTTCAGAACATGTGAGCTTTCTCTTCCTAAGCTTCAAAACCAGCTAAAAGCTATGTACAGGAGTCAAAGTTATATTATTTACAAATATTATTATTAATATTAAAAATTTATCTTTTTCTAACTGGTCCTCATATCTTAGAATAATTATTTCTATATATTCTTTATCTGTCACAATTAAAATGTGTTCCTTTGTTCTGTGCCCATAAAACTAATTTTCCTCCCAGTAAGCTATCCAGAGAAGAAAATACAAACCTAACATATACCAATATGCCAGTGTAATATTAAACCCAGGGTTTTTTAAATAGAATATTACACAGGGCATCATTCTACTAGTATTTTGTCAACAAGATGGCTGCTACAAGAAGGAATCTGAGATATCCCAATTATAAAGTAAAATTTTATTTTCAAATACATTTTATTCACACTGAGGGACACTTTCTGAGTTTCAAACTGCTGGCTGAGCAAAACAGATACAATTTTCTTTTAACTATTTATTTGTAAATCTCCTCTGAGTATTAAACATGCTCATAAAGATATGTCCATAAAGAGAACGAGTACAAATTTTACCCTGACATTTGATTTAAGCTGTGTTGGAAAAGTTACTTGACAGATATAGTTTTTCCCCCAAGCATTGAAATAGAGAAGATTGGCACAAAGATTTGTACTTAAAGAGAAGACCTGATTTTACAGTGAAATGTGAAAATGAATAACACTCTTAATCTCTGCAGATTTTCCTACCTTTCGCTGATATGGTACTGTGTAATGGCATTAGCAAAACAATAGTATGACTACCATCCTTCCTTAAGAGGATGCTATTAACTTATTTTAGCTCAAAGTTTGACCTGCATTAGTATAAGCTCTTGGCAAACGTCCTCTGGGGGGAATAAAGAAAACCAATAATCTGTTACTTTCTTAAATTACTACTCCGGCTCAGCAGAAAGAGTAAAATTAAAGTTAAAACATTCCAGGTGATATAATGGTTCTGCAAAAAAGAGAATGAAAATCTTCTTAAAGTAGAAAATTCTTATCTTAATTAGGGAACTGCAGAGTGTATACTGCTTTTGAATCATCATTTATGGACTGCAATAATTTGGAGGAAAAATCAGTACAGACTTGTATACGTATGATCCCGATTAAACATGGTTATAGTCTAAAAAGTTCTTTTTACAGTTGTGTTTAGGCTGTAGGGCACTCATGAATAACATTAAGTCTCTACACAATGGAACAATTTACATATATTTTAATGCAAAGTTTCAATAAATGTGTAGTTATCAATTACTACAATTATTAATGACATAACTAGCAATTTCACATTTTTTTACTGATAAGTTTAATTTATTTCCTACCAATAACTTATTGGTAGGAAAAATATGGAATTCTTCACAGCAGGATAAAAAAAGACCTTTCCAAATAGAAGTTAACATGGCATGCTTGCTCTGACAATTAATAAGCTTTGTTGATCTTAGATACTACAGGTGTTTCATAGTATGTTACTAGAGTGAGCTGCGTTTGTTCTGATAGACTATTATGACTTGTTTTGGTGATCCAAAGGAACTCTATGAATACTCTATATATGAATTATGTGTATATGAATTATGTATAGAAATAAGCGATGAGTCTGATTAATCAGATCTTTTTCTGACACGGAAATCGCAACATTAGAATACAGTCTGTATGAGCATGATAAGTATATGTGCATTGTTGCTTGACAAAACCTATTACAATTTACAGTATAAAGTTGTATACTGTATAGTATATAGTGTTATTATTGCTGGTATATAGTGCTCTTATTACTGAATAAAACTCACAGAAGTCACACCTATAAGGAAAGAACTATTTTTTAATAAATTCATGAAAAAAAACCTCATCATCATTTTCTCGAGGGATTAGCACTGGAAGTAATCCTGAGTCTGTTCTGAAATAGATGAAGAAAGCAAAGAAAGGAAATGAACAAGCTATTTTAAAAGAACGAGGGAGGAAAAAAGTACCCCATCTGTGCAGAAGCTTGTTTGATTTCATACTTGCCGTGACTAGCAAAGGGCTCAGCAGTATGGACAGGGCTAAGCTTCACATCAACTGAGTTTAACTCCCAAGGTCATAACTGCTTTTAGGAGTATCATAGATTATGGGCTGAATCGCATATTGGCAGTATACATTTCTCTTTCTAATTGTACTGAGAGCTTTAGGAGACAAAGCTTTTAAAAGAGAGGGATGAATCCTGACCAGTGTAGAACACTGGACATCTCTTGTAGATCTTAAGAAATGGTTTACTGTTGACACAGTAATTTCAGAGGAACTGTTTAACAGAGCAGAGCAAAACAAACCCTTCCACTGTAGTTCAGTCAGAAATTGCTGCACTAGTCTCTCCTGCTAAACTGAAATTATTCATTCCAAACTGTCCAACCACAGCTAATCAGAAACAGGTTATGATCAGAAAAAATATCTAACATAATTTCCAGAATTAATGTTTATTACTAGTCTTGAGATGTTCAGAAACCAAGTACAGTCTTTCTGAAAAAAATATAATAGGATTTGGTACTTATTTTTCAGAAAAATCACGTCTGAAAGACCAAGTTTCTACATTTGTTGTTTGGTAGGTTCAAAGCTATGAATAATATTTTTGACTTTTTTTTAATAGTACATAAACATGAAATGTAAGTTGTTCTAATGATTACAATTTCAAGCCATTGCATTTGAAAGGACCAGTGGTTAAAAATTTGGTATTTGTAGCAGCTTTGTGTGTTCACTTGTGATTACTATTTCTGAAATGTTAAGCATACCTTTTATCGTAACAGCCTTCTATAAATGCATTTTATTGCCAAGTGACCTTTAACTATTTTCTCTGTGGGTATATTTTCCTATCTGCACAGATTTTTTTTTTTCTCTTTAGCTGAAAAATTACTCTCTTGCTAAAAGAAGTAGACCTTTCTTGTAAAATTTCCAGGATGTTTACTGGACTATGTTTCACAGCAGAGGTACATTCCCTGTTTTAGGGAATTATATTGATATACCTTTGAATACTTCAGTGACATTGCTACTAGCTGTTGAGAATAAGCTTCTTTCATATATTAAAATTTCCCTCCTGATATTCAATCTTTATCTCTAAGAAATATTTAAGAATATAAATATGTGTTTCACTTAATAAAAAATACCTCCTTGCTGCCATAATGCTATATTTTGAAATCTTTAGGCTGATAAATCTTCCCTTGTTCATAGTTGTTCTTTCAAATCCAATAAGATTATTTAAATTGCTGATTACTAGACAAATACAAAGATCATAAATAGAATATGTCTGATTTCAAGGATAATTTATTTAATCTTGTTGTATAACACATATGTAAACTGTCCTTATCACAGTGATACTTTATTATTCAT
Source organism: Oxyruncus cristatus (assembly GCA_013399855.1). NCBI lineage: Eukaryota > Metazoa > Chordata > Aves > Passeriformes > Cotingidae > Oxyruncus > Oxyruncus cristatus. Next base: position 420,035 of record VXAY01001422.1, on the reverse strand, counting down.
GATACCACAGAAGTAGCAATAGATCAGAGTTTTTGGCTTGTAGTCTGTTCCTATAAAGGTCTTGTAAAAGAATGTATCTTCTAGAGAAGATAGCAAAAAATATGAGATTTTGATGGATTTCTAGCAAATATCTATCAGAAAGACATAGAAGGAATTATTGTCTTCTGTGATGAGTAATAAATGATTTTCCCACAAAATCCTTTTCTGTGGGGGGGGGGGGGGGGGGGAAGGGGATGGAGATTACTAGAGAAGGTGACTTTACAGTAAAGATAAAATATCTATTGGGAAAACAACCTACCATGCCAACAAATATACCTTCATCTAGAAAGATAGGTCTGCTCTTGCAACTGTTGAGCCTGCCCAATCACAGAATCACATGGTTAAGATTGGAAGGGAACTCTGGAGATCACCTGGTCCAACCCCTTGCTCATGCAGGGACATCTAGAACCAGTTTCCCAGGACCACGTCTGCACAGTATTTTGAATATCTCCAAGAAGTAAGATTTCACAACTTCTCTAGGCAACCTGTGACAGGGCTCAAGTACCCTTAAAGTGAAAAAGTATTTCCTGGTGGTCAGATAGAGCGTTCTGAAGACCTAGTTTCTATCCACTTTGCACCATCTCTTCAGGTATTCATAGTCATTAATAAATTCCCTCCTCTGCCCTTGCCCATTCCCCCTACCTCTTCCCTCACCCCCACCCCTATCAGCTTTGTGGCTGATTGTACTCTCCCCAGTATGTCCAGGAGATCAGAACTAGACATGGTATTCCAGGTGTGACACCACCACTGCTGAGTAGAAGGAAGGAAGGATTCCTCCCTTGACCTGCTGGCAATACTTCTTTTTATGCAGCCCTTCTTTGCTGCAAGGACACTTTGCTGGCTCCTGTTTAACTTGGACCCCAGATCATTTTCTGCCAAGTTGTTTTCCAGCTGGGTGGCCCTCAGTGTGTAGCTGTGGTAGGGCCTGTTCCTTCACATGTGCAGGGCTTTGCACTTCTTGTTGTTGAACTTCATGAAGTTCCAGCCTGTTGAGGTCCCTCTGGATGGCAGCACGACATTGGTATTTCAGCCACTACTCCCAGTTTTGTGTCATCAGCAAACTTGCTGAGGGTGCTTTCTGTCCCAGTTTGATAGGATATATCTGAAAATGAAGAGCAGAGTGGGGGAGAAGAGGTCTGAATCTAACCTACGCTTTTATATTCTAATGATAAAGAGACTCAGCAAGTGCAATATAGCACAGAAGAAAGAAAGTCCAGCTATCAGCAGAAAGCCAGCTGAACTGTTGGTAGTAAAGCATCACTTAATCAAACAAGTTATTTCAAAAAATTAAGCAGACCAGAAGAGAAGCTTAAAAACTAACACTAACAGAGTACCAATCAAAGTTATCAGCAAACATTAAACTGCTTTCCAAAACAAAATCCACTTAGAAGTTCACTGCACACAAAGGGGTTACCTCACCATAACATAGCAAGATAGATGTATCCATCAACAAAAATGCTGAACCCCAGGACAGTGATTTCAAGAGTAAGACTTTTCTTTTTCATAAAATTGTTGTCATCATTTTTGTGCTAAAGATTGTATTCAAAGCCAAACCACTCAGTCCTAACATACTAATCTGTAAAATATTTTTTAAAAATATGAGGGTAGTCTTAAGAAAAATAACTTTCCTCAATATATGTGATGTACAGATGTATCTGTTTCTTTCAATATGTTGTTCATCTTATTTATTTTCTTAGTTAGATTTTCCACTCTTAGTTACTCAGAATAACAGGAAAAAATACAGAAGTGAGTAGTTTAGGTCTCAGTCTGAGCCATATCCAACTATATTTATGCCATTCCTGATAGATGACTTACCTTTCTAACTTCCAAATAGGTTTCCCTAGAAAAATCATAGTTTTATATAAAGACTAATACAGTAATTGATTTAATAAACTTTGTATAAAATTATAAAGCTTTAATTATTATAATATTATTGAATCTATTTACTATATTTTTTTTTTGCTTCTGATTTTCTTTTAGCTAGAACATCAATGAAACTGGGAAAAGACTATTTATATTTTCCTCAAATATTAAATATGGAAAATTAGTTGTCTGGGCAAGTAGAAAAAAAAAATCCTTATGATTGTATCTCAGCAAGTTGGAATCTACCAAGGAGCTAGTAATGTTGTGACATAGCATAGCTAACAGAGTGCCTTATCAAGTAACAGCTAGTTCAACAGTGACAGAATAAACTGTAGTGAGAAATAAAAAACATCCACAAGGATTATATAAGCTCTCCTTTCTTATTTCAGTGGCTCAATTTGCAGTTAGGGAGCCTGATTCCTTTTTTAGGGTTATTTTTTCTTTAAAGTAATTTAATTCAGCTATGAAAGAAACAGCTGCAATGAGAGGCTTGGATTTTTGGGAAAGGTTTCTTTGTTGTTTTGTTGTTTTTGTTGTTGTTTTGCTGCATTTTTGTCTTTTACAAGAGTCTGGATAATAAAGATTATAATGGAATTTCCTAATTAAGAAATACATTTTATTCCTACATTATGTATTTTACTTTTATACTTAATAGGAGCTTATATCAAATAAGAGAAGCCATTTTGATTTGGTGCAAACCACAACTAGGAGTGAAATTACAGTTTCATTTAGGTCACCTGGCTTTTGTGTTCGTAAAGCATTTAAGAGTTCACATACAATGAATATGACATGAAGTTTTCAACAGAAATAGGAGGTAGTGTTCCTGTAAAATTACTTGATCCAACTTCAGAATACTTTTTTCATGTTTATTCCATAAAATCTAGGAAAATATATTCAGAATAAATGGCTAAGGCAGAAATTCTGTTAGTAATATATATATATATACGTATATATAAAACCCAACAAAACAAACCCAACAACCAAAAGAACCAAAACCAAAAATGAAAAAAGACTGCATTGACATTCAAAGTGTCATAGCTAGCAATTCCCCATCAAACTGAAATGGTATTTTAAGCACAATCTTAAAGGACTAAATTTATGATTGATGTAGTCACCAAAAATGTGAATGATCCATACAACTAAAAAAATTTTCTTATGCCTCAACGTGGAAGTCAAAAGATTAAATGCATTAATAAGAAGAGGAATATTTTAAATGAAATAAGTAAATTGGAAAATGAATCTGAAATCAAAGAGAAGAAATTAGGTACAAAACAGATTTTTTAACCATATCATGTGTTATAAATAAACTTTCCATAAGCTATAGTAGGGATTGCTATTCAGAGAGGAAAGTAGACCCTAAAACAACCCAGTCAGATAAAATAGCAAGAAAATGAGAAAAGCTGACCTTGTAACAAGAAAATATGCTATTGGCATTTAACACAACTCATAAACTAGATTGAGGCAGTTTGAAGACATGTGGAAGTGAATGCAAAACAAAGGTCAGCTGTCTGTGGCAAAAGTAATAAAGACTGTGACTAGATGGAAGAAATTCATTGCACATAACACTTAAAAGCCTATAAAGAGTGACTGATGGGTGTAGCAGAGGAAGGAACAGCATTATAGAAAGAAGGTCCTGACCTGATAACACTAAGAAACAGCACAAACATCTGAGAAACAAGAACCTTGACCTGATCAAATCTCACCTAACAGTATTTTTGCTTATTTGCAGGATCTGTAGAGTAAATTTGGCATATTCTGAGAGGCAATGTCCTTTACATGACTGGCTAATCCATTTTCTTGTGGTTACAAGTGTCAGAGTTCATTGGAATAAATACTTGCCCTCACTGCACACACTGCCTTGTCTTATTCTTTTGAGAGCCAGCTAGTGGATGGAACCTGGAAGTATTCCTTTTATCAGCCAACCTGACTGGGAAGCAACAGCAGCCTTCATCTGGCATGCTACATCAAAAGTGGAAATCAAGCATATGCTTATGCACACACATACAATGGAGACTCTACGGATAAGGAGAAGAAGATATTACATCTGACTGATTTGAAGTTTGATAACAGTCTCAAGTATTATTTGGACACTAAAAAGGCAACTTTGCTTAAAAGGCAAATCAATTAAGATAGTGGAGTTAAGCTTGCTTAAATTGTACCAACAAAATTTTGGTTTATGTATCTTTCTTGACAATCCAGCACACATAGAATAAATACATTACTTCCTTTCCCTCACTCACCCACCCTTTTTTTTTTTATTATTTTTTAAATTAATGGAAAACTGTTGTGGGCCATTCAAAATTCTTAAATAACACATCTCTGTGACTACAGAAAATCAGTGTATATAATGAGTACTTCCATTTACTTTCCCTATCTCTTTGCTGACAATATCATCACAATAAAATCAAATTATTTGAATAGTATCCAGAAAAAGAAGATCTGGGCAATCTAAACTCTACTTATAAGCAAACCCAATCTATATTTTCTATATATCTGAAGGCTTTCCTATTAAGGATAATAAATGATCAAAGTAGTGGGCCAGCTCTAGTGATCCAAAGTCATACATACCGGCATAGATTTTTAGCACTCCTTCTGAGATGTAAAATCATTTTATTTTAAATTGTCACTATATTAGCTCCCCGTCAAGTCCCTTTCACATGGATAAAAGTAAAACAGAAAGCAGACCTAAATGCCAAATTGCTGGCCCAGAACCAGGAAGAACAACCACCGGAGCTGAGACCTTCTTCTGACAAGATGCAGCAAGGTGCTTCACCAAAGACAAGACCCTAATTGCTATCTAAATGGCAGCTCAGCTCCTGTAGATAACCATATTCCAGTTTCTCTACAAGCTAGTGATTTTGACAGTCCAGGTACAGCATTTATGAATACACTGCATCTTGAACTGAATGAAACATAAGAAGGTTCCCAGTGTTCTCCCTTTCTGAATGACTGCTTTAACTGTCCAACTGTAAAAATGAAAACATATTTTTTACTAATCTGTCACAGCTCACTTTAACAGGGACCTAGAACTGTGTTAGAATATGTACATATCTATCCCAATACTCCACTTTTGTCCATGTAAGGAGAAACACTGTCAACTGTTTCAGCAGTTCTCAAGTTCACTAAAGCATTACCTTCTGAATTTACAAATTCATGAGTAGGCAGTCCTGGGAACTACATCTAGAAATCCAAAAAATTCAGTACTAAGGGGAGATGTATTAACAGTCTCATGGTTCACAATGTTATAATATATAAGACAATTAATGATTTATTCACTTGTTCTGCCAGAAGAAAAAAGGAAAAAAAGTCAACTTAATTTGCAGCAAAGACATACAAAGCAGTTGTTTAGAGCAGCTGGGAAACTAAGCTAGCAATTGGAATGAGTGCTGCTGGACGAATAGCTCAGGGACGCAGAACAGCGGTTTGTGCTGTGCTAAGCAAACTGATCTTCCAACAACAGCAGTAATAACTAACCGGATAACCCCAACAGGCACAACAAAATCCATTCTTCCAGACACAACTCGTATTTCTCTTCTCTGACTCAACAATACTCCATCTTGTTCATTAGTTACAGTAGCAGATGGAACCTAACACCTTATATTCAGGATGGAAAAAATCAGTTTTGCCTGCTTTGTTGCAAGGCTCTGAGTCAGCTTCGCTGAGTGGATTAATCAAGTTAAAAAAACATACCAGAGGTCTACTTACAGATGAAAGAAATCTTAAGCCTTCTAAAAGAAAGTAAATTTTATTTCAGTTTTTTATTTCACACTAAGATCAGAACTGTAGACACTCCTACCTCCAGGGTAGAAAAGAGAATTTTATCTGTTTCTAATTCAATGGATGAGATCGAAGGAGAGACACAGTGACATTGTTAGCTTCTGCCTGACAGTTGTTTCTACTACACCAGACACTGCCCAGCTGTAATGATCTTAAGGAGTCTCAGATGCAGCCATCAAGAGAGGCCATACCAGTCACTGTAAGAGTACTGGTCTGCAGCAGAAATCACAGACTCACTTCAGGCAAGAGTGCTAAAGAAGTAGGAATAGAAATGAGAACTAATAGAAATTTGTAGGCATAGTGCACATATGCAGATGTTTAAGGATATAGTCATTGTTTAGGTTTTGCCATCTTGCAGATAACAACTTTTTTATTATTTTTATTTGTTTAGTTGGGTTTAGGTTGCTTCTTTTTTGAAAGCTTGGTTGCTAGATGGATGGGAAGACAATACATCTTGGGAGATGGTGTTACAGCAGGGTTTTAATAAATTAGTGGCGTCATATTTATGTATTTTCTTTAATTTCTAGGGCTTGGTGTTTTTTTTAATTATTGTTCAGCAGGTATTTTATATTAATGATTTCAGTAGACAAAAGTAACAATGTACTCATTACTTGAATGATGTTTAGATGTTTTAATTTAAAGTGTGTACAACAAAGGTTTATTAGTTTATTATGAAAAATCTTGGGCTGTACAGTTATCTTAATTTTGAATCTTCAGTACAACTTGTGAGAGGCGTAGCTTCAAACAAAGTGTATTTTCTTCTTCCCTCAGTGCTAAACAATATCTGAAGTAGAGTACTACACTTCATTTAGCATAGCTATTTTGTTAAACTTTTGCAGTGGATGATTAGTGTCTTGCTGTTTGTGGCAGCTGTATGAGGAATAATCCTTCATCAGACAAGCCTCTTATGTTACAAAGCGTTTCTGTAATGTGTGTTTCATGGTTCTTATCTCCAGGAAAGCTAGCTCTGTGTAAACACTTCAGTTAAGAATTACAGACTGTACTCTCCATGCTTTCTGTAGAATTAGTGATAGGATAAAGAAGGTTCAGAATGTGTATGTGTATATATATAAAAAATTATTATTATATATGTGTGCATAGACTTTTATCACTTCTTTCAAACAAGAAATGCAATAGGTGAAGGAGACAAGGATGGTCTGACTGTATTATGAATCTCAAGTAGCTGGAACTCTGCAGTCTTGATTGTGTCTGTTAAAAACAGAGGTTCTTCTTCCATGGCTGCTGTTCTCTGTTACAGGAATGTCCCAAATGTAATGCACAAATGACTGATACAAAATGAAATGAGATTAAGGAATGGGGATAGCTTTCTGATCCATAAGTGCTGATGTACAGTTTCCTATGTGACACACTTAATGTTGTCACCTAAAGGGTGGAACATTCTAGGTTTGGCTTTCTTATTTCTGGTTTGTCCAAACTGATGAGGATTCTAGATGCTTGTCATACAATTCTGCATTTAAGAGGGTAGGAGTGGAGGGATAGTGAGGGAGGTTTGGGAGGTTTTTTTACTTAGAAAATTAAATGCTGTTAACAAAAAAACTTGTATTCCTCAGGTAATTATGACTGAACACTAAGAATGGATACTTGAACCTACTCAATTTACACTGAGTGCCCTGAGCTGGAGGACCTTGACTTTGAAAATAATCAACTCCCAGTTGACCCTGAAATTGTGTGGGATCTGCTGCTGCAGGTGAATCCCTACAGATCTATGGGGCCTGTTGAGATTCATCCAAGAATCCTCAAAGAGCTGGCTGACGTCATCACAAAACCTTTCTTGATGATTTTTGAGCCATCTTGGGAGTCAGTTACCTGGAAGATGGTGAAGTTGTAATCCACCATCTTTCTAGAAAGGCAAGCAGGAGGACCCTGGAAACTACCGGCCTCGCTTCAGTGCATGGTTCTGGAGAACATTCTGGGAGATGATTTTTGAGCCATCTTGGGAGTCAGTTACCTGGAAGATGGTGAAGTTGTCATCCACCATCTTTCTAGAAAGGCAAGCAGGAGGACCCTGGAAACTACCGGCCTCGCTTCAGTGCATGGTTCTGGAGAACATTCTGGGAGGTATTGAAATACAGCTGAAAGACAATGAAGTCATTAAGGTCATTGGTCACAGCCAGCATGGCTTCACAGAATCACAGAATATGTCAGGTTGGAAGAGACCCACAAGATTCATCGAATCCAGTTCCTTGCCCTGAACAGGACCATTCCCAAGAGTCACACCATGTGCCTGAGAGTGTCATCCAAATGCTTCTTGAACTCTATCAGGCTTGGTGCTGTGACCACTTTCCTGGGGAGCCTGTTCCACTACCCAACAACCCCCTGGATGAAGAACATTTTCTAATATCTAGGCTCCATCTTAGGTCTTGTGCTCTTCAACATCTTCATGAATTACTTGGACACAGAACAGGAAGGGATACTAAGTAAGTTTGCAGATGATACAAAACTGAGAGGAGCTATTGACTCCCTGAAAGGCATGGAGGTCCTGCAGAGAGACCTCGACAAGTTAGAGGATTGGGAAACCAACAACCATATGAAGTTCAACAAGGGAATGTGCCAAATTCTGCACCTTGAATGGGGCAACCCTGGATGAACATACAGAGTCGGGAATAAGATGCTGGAAAGCAGTGCCACAGAAAGGGACCTGGGGGTCCTGGTCCATGGCAAGTTGAATCTGAGTCAGCAGTGCCCTGGCAGCCAGGAGGGCCAACTGTGTCCTGGGGGGCATCAGGCAAAGCATCACCAGCTGGTCAAGGGAGGGGATTGTTCCACTCTGCTCTGGTGCTGCCTCATCTTGAATATTATGTGCAGTTTTGGGCACTACAATATAGAAAAGCTATTAAGCTCTTAGAGAGTGTCCAAAGGAGGGTGACGATTTTGGTGAAGGGCCTTGAGAGGAAGCCATATGAGGAGCAGCTGAGATCACTGGGACTGTTCAGCCTGGAGCAACAGAGGGGAGACCTCATTGCAGTCTACAAGTTCCTCATGAGGGGAAGAGGAGGGGTAGGCACAGATCTCTTCTCTATAGTGACCAGCGACAGTACCCAAGGGAATGGCCAGAAGCTGTATCAGGAGAGGTTTAAGTTAGATATTAGGAAAGGTTTTTCACCCAGAGGGTGGTTGGGTGCTGGAATAGTCTCCCCAGGGAAGTGATCACAGCACCAAGCCTGACAGACAATTTGGACAATACTCTCAAGCACATGGTGTGACTGTAGGGGATGGTCCCAGTGTAGGGCTGAGTTGGATTCAATGCTCCTTGTAGGGCCCTTCAAACTCAGCATATTCTTTAATTCTGTGATATAATGGTTACAGCAATGGATCCTTGTTCGAATACTATAGAGGTTTTTTTTAGAATGAATCTGAAGCTCTCTAGAAAAATGGTGTTAATCTGTTAAACAAATGCTCAAAAAAGGCTACAGAGTCTAAATTGAGTCCTTAAAATTACAGGGCAGACACTCTTGCCTTGACAGTTTAACTTAGTCCAGTGTAACTCATTAAGAAGCTTAAAACTAAGGTATTTATCACCAGTCTTTAAAAACACAAGCATGTTAAGTTCTTATAAACTGACAAAAATCAAATGTATTATGATTAGGAGAGACAAAACTGATAGTTGCTGTAGATCTGATGTACGTACTTACATGCTTGTGTGCTATACATAGATGCCATATATTTATGGTAAAATATGGTGATAAAAATTAAGTGTTGAATTCACTCTTCTTGTCTGCAGAATGCTAAATTATTCTCCAGAGTAGAACTACAGAAAATAGATATCCTAATTTTTCATTGTTTCTGTGGGGTTTTGGTGGGTTTCTTTTATTTTGGTTGTTTTTAGGGGTGTTTTTTGTTTTGGTTTTTTTTGGTTTGTTGATTGGTTGTTTCAGAGTTTTTTGTTGTTTTTGTGTGGAAGAAGTTAAAGACAAAAACAAGCTGAAAAAGACTTAATGGCTCAGACAACATTAATTGATACAAATGTTTCAGTAGCAATCACTAGAGACAGCATCCTTGGCCTCTCTAACAATAGGAAACTCTTGCAGTACGGTGAATATTTGCTCATTGGCTTAAGTTGATAGACAAATTATATGATTCTTATAAAGTATTTCTATGACTATGAAATGTTTGATTCTGCCTCACCATACTGGTACTTCAAACCCATCCCTGCAAACACATTTTTATATATTTACTAGTATTTTGAAAGCTCTTTTTAGAGTGGAAGTTCTGTTCATTTAACTAAATATTTTGTACAGTATAATAACATATCGGGTAGTACTGTTCTGTATTAGTCAAAGAAAAGTTATGAGAAACTTCTTATAGAGTAAATTGCAAACAAGGACAAATTTAAAACAGTTGTCCTTGACTGCTTTATATCTAGTGGGCAAAAATAAGCTTTAGTGATTTATGATAAGAGAAATAATGACTCTATTAAAGACCTGTTCAAGCTCATTTTTCAAAATATATAGTACATGTGATTATTTGTTACTGATTTTTTAATGCTTCAGTTGTACCATGCAACACACATCATTTGCTTATCTCATTAAAATTTTCTCTATTGAAAGAAAATATTAGGTCTCCAACCTGATATTACAAATATTACAAAATCTTTAAACTAGATTAGAACAGGGAGATTGAAATAACAGAGCCTTTGATGAGAACTACTGCCAAACTATAAGATATTTCTTAGCATCTTAGTGCTTAACTGTTTCAAAGCTATTGTCAGTGCCACCTTGTTTATGATAGTTCTGGAATTTGTGTAGTGATGAGCACTGAGTCAAGAGCTGTAGCTGACTGAAAAATAATTTAAATATTTTTTCTTAAATAGTCTCACTAACATTTTGTTTTCTATTGCTGTAAGGACATAATATTAGGCAGACTTTCTGTGGAATTCTGATTTTACAAATAACCTTGTGTCAGTTTAATTTATTGATGTGATAAATCTCCATAATTTCAAATAACTTGTCAATGTCATTTGTTATTTAGCATTAGTGTTTACATTAGTGTTCTGATATCTCCTTTCAAAAGAAATTTCTGTTCTTCTGTGATTGCAGTTGGCCACCCTTAGCACTTTTACTTTCTGATTTGCCCTTGACTTCATCTTTTCATGAACAGTTTGTCCAATTCTTTGCAGTATTAAAAGCATTCACCTGCATGGAGATAGGAATGCTTCAGGATGTGTATTCAGGCCTTAGTTGTACCGGCAGAACTGTATACTCTAATGTCCTGTACAGCACCTCTGATGTCAGTGAAATTTATCAAGTCCAGCTGTTACTGCAAGATACGACTCAGGCTCATCCAGTATAATTCCAAATATCTATTCATGACACCTCATTTAAGAGACTAAGCATCCTAGGCTTCCTCAGATGGCCCTGTATCTTAGGTAATCTGTGTCTACCTCCATTCATGTCTTTTTACAAATAGTACAAATAGTGAAGGGCACTCTTAAAACATGTTCTTGAAGCTAGTAGTATGGATCCATGCATAAGTATGTTTTGCAGCATGGATACTCCAGGTAGGTAAAATTAATTAAAAAGGCAGGTTAAGTTCACCAATATCTGGTTTTATAGAGTTTATATTTGTAAAAAAGGCTAAAGCAAGCATCTTACTATGGATGTTTCTGGATGGTCCAAATGTAAACAATCTGAAGACAGTGGAGAAAGTAATTCTTTGTTATGGAAAATGTCTTTTCTGATTTGTACAAACATTTTGTAAATGTATAGAACTGTAGAAAGAATATGCCATTATCATGTATTTCAACAGTAACCCTTTTATTTCTGACAAAGAAATATTTTGAATGCAGTTTAAAGCAAACCATGTTCCAATCCTCTTCCCTGTCAGAGTGTCAAAGATGCTGATGAATCTTGATTACAAACAAAATATGAAGGAAAATATAAAAAAGTACTTTAGATTTCTTGCTTTAAAGATAAATTTATCTTGCTTGGGACTCTACTCTCTTTACACACACAAAGAGACATTATTTCTATTCTAAATACCTAAACACAGAGAAAAATGTGTTTTACTACTCAGGTCCAACTAACAAAATGGTACATGGAAAAAAAATCATTTTTCAAAGATTTCTTGCATATATTTTCAGAATTTCCAGTCCCATAAAGATCAGCTTTCAACCAGTCTTCTCCTTAAGCTGTGTGTTGTTTTTGTGTGTCAAATAGCCACTTGAAAAATCTCTGAAAAGGAAAAAGGCAGGTGGAGAAGTTTGCCATACAGATAACTCTGTCTAGATGCTGCAATTTGACTGAAACAAAAGGAGTCAGAGCAGGAAAGTTGCTTTCCCTCAACATTAAATATTAACCACCTATACAGAAAAAAATCCTGTAGTATGAATTATGTACTGTATTCCAAAGTAATGAAGCAGCAAGCCTTATGGAAATAATGTCTTCACAGTACTCAGCAAGCTCCTTGCCAAAGCTATTTCTATTCAATTTTCAAGCCTAGAAACACAGATACAATGCTCTTAGTATCACAGTAGTTATGTAGCTACCAATGAAAAGGATAATATACAGTAGTTGTTTCTATTTATCCTGACAAAATAGTATACTTGAGTAGCTGTAAATAGTACATCTCATTAGTTTTGCATTAAAAAAGAATACATTTTAGAGCTCTACATGAATAGCTTAGTCTGAAATACTTTGAAAAGACCTGTTACACAAAGCTATGATTAAATCTTTTCCAATAAATTATTTAGCTTTTAAATAAAAGGTGAAAATTATTTTTTAAAAGTGTGTTTAACTTAAAGAACTGAATGCAATTTCTTTCTGTAGAAGTAGAACTAGAAAGGGAAGTTCTTGGGTATGACTGGCTTACTTAAGAAAATACAGATTCTTTATTTTTTTTAAGAGTACCGTAAGAAAGAAGAGATCTGGTACATGTTGTCACATGTTGTCACAGTCCAGAAAGGGGATGAAGTGGACCAACTGGGTCAGATATGCAGATACTCTGTTTTGAGAGGTTTAAGAGAGGCATTATTACATGCTGACATAATCAAAACTTTCAACTTTTCTTCAATCTCCAAAGTGCCTTTGCCTTGTGTTAACAGAGGGAAGTGAAAATGAAATAGAATAAAAGGCATTAAAGTGTTGCCTCATTGTCAAGAAGTATCCTACAGAATGTTAAATAACTCCTAATGTGTGTATTTCTTGTATAACACAAACACATATATATATAAATGATAAACAGAGATATAAATATATAATTGTTTTCCTTTTCTTAGGTCTTTCTAATTTGCTTACCATCTGCTTGTGATCATTGGTGCTTGTCTACAAACTTGGATGGAAAGGTCATCATGAGATTGTCAAAGTAACTGTCCAAGACATGTGGACATTTAAATCAAACAGCTCTCTTTCTCTATTTTGGTAAGAAAGTTCTCTCTTTACTAGGCTATCTGGGACATGATGTGTACCTATGGAATGTCATTCTATTTTTTCTCTATAGTGTTAGATATGTTATCTGCATGTTAGATACTTTGTAGTGCAAGCTTCAATTTGCATAAATTCTGAAATAAAGGAAAGGTTGTTGAAAAAATAGTTTAAAGAGCAAATACATAATGAACTTAAAAGAGAAGGACAAGCTGAAGTTACAATGTAAGCATCTATTTCATTTAATTCAAATGAAAAATGGAAATGGATATTTAATACCTGGAGCCAAGATGTACATCACAGGTAGGTATATATAGTTTTTAAAACTAGTCTTTGCAACTAATAGGTTTCAAGTGATTATAATCACAATATAACCATTATAAAAACAATGGTTTATAAGTTTCTATACTTGTCTGAGACCTTCATATGTTTTACTGCTAACCAGGATGAATCCTTATGCACCTCAGAACTCCATCTAGCTCTGACCTAAAGCGGAATTTGGTATTTTTCAATACTAGATTTTAACTCATCTTTCTAGGTATGTTCTTGATAAACCTACAGGTGCTTTTTTATAGGTGTTATCATTCATTGATTGAAAACTGGAACACCTCTGCAAAGGCTGACAAACACTGAATAAAGCTAATACTTTGTTTTCAGAGGAGGGTCATATATATTGAACTGTTTTCCTCTTGATTGCCTTGAAATTGGACTGTTTTCACAGCTACATCTTCTGCTTATTTGTGTGTATATCACTTTCTGCAGGAAGAACATTTTCAATCTTCAGACCCAGTGTTTATCCATTAACAGAGACATTTCAAATGCTTTCAGACTTAGTGAATATTGTATGTCAAGAAAGACTTCACAGTGTCTGGGCTTCCCTAGCAATGATCTATAGCTGCAAACATTCATTTGAAAAGAATCTGGAGTTCTCTGCTTGGATCAGAATGCAGAATCTTGGAAGCACATAAAAGTGTATTAGATTTTGACAACATTCCCGGATTCACTAGTGTTCATTTAACTCTATGAAAAACATTTTGGTCAAACAAATACAAAACACCATGATAAACTGCTTTTGATTCCTATTGATGGTATATGGGGTTTTTTTACATTAGAATTGGGATTAAAATATATAATTCCATTCTCTTAAGTACTGGATGAGAAATATTTAGTCAGGCACTAGGAATATAGAACAGAGTTAAAAACCCTGCTCATTAAAAGCCAGTGGTTTGAAACAAAGTAATAAATTCAGCTGAAAGAGAAGATTTAAGATTTCCTTTCACACTTGTTCGAACAAGCTTCAGGTTTTTTTCTTCCTGAAGGCCTTGCCTTAAATAGGTGGATTCCTGCAGTCTTTCAGTCATAAGCCTTTTTGCTAGAGTTGCCAATAAGTGAGGTAATTAAACACAGACATTATGGTGTCTCTGTAGTAAAAATGTCTGTCTTCCAGAAACTGATTCAAGATAACAAGCTCATTATACATTCTCTTTTTCTTTAAACATAATGCAATTCCACAAATTCTGTGATACTAAATGTTGGTGTGTCATAGAAATGACAGCTTTTTTCTACTATTGGGAAGATTACTGTTAGATTTGCTTGAACAGGGGATGGGGGGAAAAAAAAAAGCAAAGCAAGCTTCAACCACAGTGTCATGGTTTAGACATCACTTACATAGGATCATACAAGATCATGGCCAGATGGCTACTGGAACCACCTACATTCAAATCAGGATGTCTCCCTTATTTAGTGAAGCTATGATGAGGTATTTTTATTAACATAGCTATAAAGAATAGAGTGATGTCTAGAACAAGAAGAAAGTGGAACAGAGCTAACCACAGTAAAGAATCAAAACAAATCACACTATGTAAAAGAACACTTTAGAAAATTTAACATCCCTAGCTGTTTTTTGAAGAGATCAGTTAGAGCATTAATCATAATTTTGGTTACTCTGGTTACTTGGAATACTTTGATCAACAGTATGGTACAAATAACAAATCAAGAAACTTTATTCCTGCTGCTCAGAAAGAAACAAAGCAAAGAAAAGAACTGAAGAATAAGTTGTCAGGAAAGACTGGGATAAGGCTTTCAAAAGTGCAGGGTTTTTTTTTTTGGGGGGGTGGTTAGGGGGTTTTACTGTGAGTTAGAATTTAACACATAAATGTGTGAAGACTACCTCATCAATACAGAACTGAGAGTTTTTTGGAGTGAATGATTTTAAGTTCTGTCATTATTCAATACTCCCAGTAAATTAATTCAATGAAGATTTCTCTTATTTGATGTAAACAGTGTTTGTGTCAGGCATAGCCACTCCATAAAAATTATCTTCAGTGTTTTCAGTTTTGCTCTCAGATCTTTCCCAAGGAGAAAAATAAAGGAAAAATTTTGAACATCTTAGCTAGTAGGTCACATACTATAAGATTTCATACTATTAGATTTCCCATACTAATTGTACTTGTTTGCAAATAATTCCTCTGAAACTCATAATTAATTTATGTTGTTGCTGTTATGCAAGTCAATATAAGTTGCATCATTAAGAAGCAGCACTTAATGTCAAACCCTTACAAAAAGTACTGCTATAGCCCAAAGGGGGGGAAAAAAAAAGAAAGAAATCTATCCCATACCAATAACTTTGCTGGAATTATATGCTAGCAATGTGGTGAGAAATTACTGTACGTGCACTCAGTTTCTCTCTGTTATCAAGTACTTTTTGTATATTGAATCATTGACAGCTTTAGAATAACAATGTATAAGCAGTCACAAGATTGTAGCATGTGTCCCCAGGAATGCAAGATAACAGGAGCCTTGAAATTACAGCACCAGGGTAATACCAGAGAACACAGATCTAGACTGATGAAAAAATGATTGCTTTTACAGTTGTGTAAAAAGCCTAATGAAGTTACATTAACTAACAGCATAGAAGAGCTGTCTCTAAAGCAAATGTAACTGCCACAAAAACAACTAGTTGCACAGTAGCAGCTGCTTCATATTCAAATGTGCTGTATTGTTCTCTCTGATACCCTTTGGTGAAGTACCACATACCTTAGAGTTATTATCATTGAAGGGAATTGTTTCTTTGCATTTGATTTAAGGTTTCATTGGTTGTAGTTATCTGCTTTGAGAAATGGTTGTTGATTCTGAATGTAACTGTGCTGGCATCACTGTGCGTCCTGTCACAAAAATGTCCCCTCGTTCCCTTTAGTGTGAGATGGATATTTGTGTCCTCTGAAGGAGAGAGAGGAGGTAGCCCCTAATATGTCAGTTATTACAGCCTGTCTTCAGATGGATCAGCTCAGTTTCAGGAGCACTGCATCTCAAAGCCCTGAGCTTTGAATGGCTTATATATTTCATTGAGTTCGAATGGGTTCCTGAAGTCTTTCAAACACCTGGAAATGACAGACAGGACTTCTATTGTCAGACAGTCAAACCTATGGCCTTTTTCTATGGGAGAAATACCCTAATTCAGAAGCTCCTCAGCTGTTCTATTTGGGAGCTTTCTCCACTCCTAAAAGAGATCAGAAAAGATATCATGCATGATAAAAAATATTTTAGATCTCTATTGTATTCACTCCAGATATGATGTTTTGGTAATAGAGAAACAGATACAGAAATTGGGTTCATTATATTGTCAGATAATGCATTCCCAAAAAACTTCTCTGCATTTAAATTATGTCAGATTGTACCAAGCCAAAAACATCAATCTGAGGTTTTGCCTCTTAATGTTGTTTTCATGCAATTATTTTCTGGAATACAGAAAGGAGCTTTTCAAGTCTTTGAGCATGTATCAGTAACATGCTAATGTAAAAAGATTAAGAAATGGAAATTCTTACTTGAGCAGGCAGCTTCTGTATAGGAAAGGTATGTTTTAAAAAAGGAAGTAAGATATGCATTTTCAGTTTTGTATAGCTGCAGTCCTGTGTATAATGCCAGTAGTAGCTATTGCTGTTATTCTGGAAGAGATGATGTAGTGGGTTGACCTCAGCTAGGCAACAGGTGCCCTCAAAGTTCCTCTTTCACTTCCCTTCTCAGCTGGACAGGGGAGAGAAAATATAGCTAAAGGCTCATAGGCTGAGATAAGGACTGGGAGAAATCACTCAGCAATTACTATCATAGGCAAAACAGACTTGGGGAAAATTAATTTATTACTATTAAATCAGAGTAGGGTAACGAGAAATAAAACCAAATCTTAACCACCTTTCCTCTACTTCTGCTTTCATCCTGGGTGCAATTTCACTCCCAATTTTCTCTACCCCCTCCCCCATGGCACTGCAGGGTTATGGGGAGTCAGGACTGAGGTCAGTTCATCACATGTCTCTGCTTCTCCTTCCTGTGCTACTGTGCTGCTCCTTCCTCCTTGAGGGGATTACTCCTTGCACTCTTCCCCTGCTCCATTGTGGGGTCTGTCCCACGGGAAAAAGTCCTCCATGAACTTCTAAAATGTGTCCTTCTGAAAGGCTGATTTTTTTCAGTAACTGCTCCAGCGTGGATCCCTCCCACAGTGCACAGTCCTTCAGGAGCAGGCAGCTCCAGAGTGGGTCCCCCATGTGAACACAGGTCCTGCCAGCAAAGTTGTCAGTATGGGCTCCTCTCTCTCTGCACTCCACAGGTCCTGTCAGGAGCCTGAAAGATCAGAGCCCCTCTTTGGGCATCCACCTGCTCCAGCATGGTCTTCTCCACAGGCTGCAGGGGAATCTTTGCACCAATGCCTGGATAACCTCCTCCACCTCCTTCTTCACTGACCTTGGTGTCTAAGGGGCTGTTTCTCTCACATATTCTTATTCCTCTTTCTGGCTGCTGTCACAAAGCAGTTTGTCTCCCCTTCTTAAATGTAGATCTGTGAGGTAATACCTGTTGCTGATGACCTCAACCTTGGCCAGCAGCAGCTCCCTCTTAGAGCTATCTAGCATTGGCTCTGTTGGCCATAGGGGAAGCCTTCTAGCAGCTTGTCAGAGAAGCCACACCTTTAGTCCCCACGTTACCCTAACCTTGCCAGTCTAACCTAATACAGGGAAATTAGGAAGGAAGAGCAACTGAATCTTGATGTTAGATATTAGTTTTTTTAAACTTTCTGACAGTTTTAGAAAGATGTTAGTCGAAATAAAAAATACATTTGACTTGAAATTTGGTTATTAAAATGAAAAAATGAAAACAAAGCATATATCCAGCAATGTAATTTTCTTAGCACAAAATCTTTATCCTCCTTTTTTTTTCACTCCACTGAGATTCAAAATCAGACAATGAGGGAAAAGCTTTGAAGAAATACTATAAATGCTTCCCTATAAGTGCTTAAACTCGTGTTAAAAGTGGTTTTCTGCTAGCTAAAAGTGATTAAAAGGTATTAGTCTTGTTCTTAGGATATTTTTACTTTGGTGAATTTCAGTAAACAGAGGCATAATAATGCTTCCAACAGTCTGTAGAACCTTGCCCTTACTTTAGAAAAAATTACATTCAGAGTTTTAGCTTGGGAACTATGTAATCGTGTACCTGAACCAGATTAGTAGTGATCATAATGGTTCAGAAGAGAAATGGAAATCAAACCTATAAACTAAGAAGAGAGCTTTTGCTTGATTAGTTAAAATTCACCATCATGAAATACTTAAATAAGAATTTACTCAGTGGACTGTTATGGTTCCTTAAGGCTTCCTATAGTCTAGTGGTTAACTACAATTCATGCTCAAAAATTAGAGATTGTTTTTCCTTTTAGATCAGAAAAGATTTATGTTCCTAACTACTATGAGTACTAATGGGAGTTATTAAAGTCAGTGCTGGCAGAATTATAGGCTTTAATAGACACCATATTAGCATTTTTTAAATCAGTAAAAAAAATGCCAAAACTTTTAAAAAATCATTTTTTCTCTAAAAAACTTCATACCAGTGTAGTAAAAAATTAATTTCCCTAAGCAGTGTTATTGGTTTTTTTGGTTTGGTTTGGTCTGTTTTTTGTCACTTTCCCTATTTTTGTTTATACATTTAGAAGAGAAACATGATGAAAGCACATTTTTGAACTTGCACTGTACTTTTATCACTGTTTTTCTCTGTCATAAATAAACACATAAAAATGTTAAATTACTTTTCATAGTTCATGGAAGACAAGTATCAATTATTTCAATATATTGAATAAAATCGCAAAGTGTACAGTTCAAAGTCCTTTCTTTCTAAATCAGAGAGAAATTAAAATTGAATTCTGCACAGATTGAAATATGTTGATTATATAGTGGCAAGGATAAGATGAACATTATGATTTTCAAAACACCTCTTAACACTACAATATTTTTGCCCTTTTTTTTTTTTACTTTTCCAATTGCAGCACAGTAACTATCTAACTAAAAGAAGTCAACAACTGTTATTGTTCCTTTGGTTTCCATATAATATCTGATATGTTTCTATGTATTTGTAAAAGGTGAAGAAATTTGGCCTTGCAAAGAAAATAAATATCCAAGTGCACTGAGCCAAAGATAAGCATCAAAATGGCAACTCTGCACTCTGCAGTATTGCACATAATTTATACATGTCACATGTAACGACACCCCATCAAAAGTCAGAGAAATCACTGTCCAGTTTTAGCTCAGGAGTTGGAAAGAAATTATACCTGTAATGCTCAAATTCATATATTCATCATTCATAATAATAAGATTTACCAATGGAAATTTAAGTTTAATACAGTTAATATTTCAGAGATAATACTACAGAACTCAGGTTTACTTACTACACAAAAACTGAGCTACAATTCAAAACATTTTTTCCCCTGAAATATTCTTAAGAATCATGATAGATCCATTTAATACAGAGAAACATTTTTTATATCTGATAGTACCCAGAAACTGCCTATTTTACCATAGCTACTCTTCCTTTTTTTTCTTGTTAAAAAACTCATAAATGAGACACAGTCAAGTTACTTCCTGTCATCTAAAGCATTTCCGGAAGGATTCAGTTCAGTACACACGCAATTTAGATTTACAATTTGCTTTAAGTAGCAAGGCTAGGAAGGACTAAGATCACTTAGAGAAAGAGGACAAGTCTGTAAGCTTTCATTTTCACTTTGGAACACAGATTTATATGTTTTTAAAATCAAACTGTTTTCTAAATTGTCTGTCCTCTTTAGGATTTTAGTGTTTTCACTCTCCCCCTCTCCCTGGCCCAGTTAATGTAAAAAGTACATTTATAATAACAAGCTTAAAAGTCTGCTGGGGTTTCATGACCTCAACATTTTTAAAAGCAGCACTTTCAAGAAAAGCATAAGGCAGAGGTAGAGGTGCCTATAAAAATGTTTCAGCTTCCTATTTTTCAGGGGAAATAGTTTTTTCAGAAGACATCTGTAGAACTATTTTTTGTGATTTTTTATTTAAATTATTTAATTTGCCAGTTAGAATAATATACAGAGCATGGTAATGACCTGATCCAGAAAGAAAGTTGTTATTTATTCAGATGACTTGCATTGACTTGATTTGGTCTCTATTTTCTGGATTATTATAATAGCATGTAAAGTAAAACATACAAGGTGAGAACTTCATAATTTATGGGGAAAACAGTTATTTGTAAAAAAGGTTAGCTAATTTTTATTATGTAAATCGTTGTAAACTTAAGTTCTATAAGTTACACTTGTTTATACTACCTTCCAGAATTAATTAAATCTGTTAAATTAATGTTCAGGTTATTGTTCCAGCAGTTACTGATCTCTGCCACATTAAAGCAATTCCCAACTTTTCTACATCCATTTATATAGATTTAATAGAAACCTCCCCCTACCTGGCTTTAACTTCTGGTATTGTTTTCTTGTAAGATAAAGTTCAAAAAATACATATGAGATTTTCTAATTGTCTGTAAGAATTTCTGTTTACTTTGTAGAAAACTTCTAAGAGAAGTCTTCAGGTATAAGTTGTAAATCTAAATCTATGACTGCTTGCAAAGATAGAACCATTTGAACAAGAGTTGTGCAATGTACAGACATTGTCTCCTCAAAGAAAAAGACACATTGTGCCTGACACTGACTTATTTTGAGGAGATGAACTATCAAAAACCTTACCTAACAAGAAGACATCTGTAAGAGACGAAAACATTTTGACTATGAAAGTGAAATACTGAAATGCATTTTTTATGGCAATATGAGGCAGGAATCACAAATTATAAGGATAGTATTTACTTTTAAAAAATTAAATCCATTCTAATAATTGCACATCCACATCCAAATTTTTAGACATAATTGTCCACATCCAAAGGGAACTACTGAAAGAGACTAAAACCTAAATACTTTGTTAATATATATAGCTTCCTTTTTTTGAACATCTCCCTAGTAGAAACAACTCCTAGTAGAAAAAAAGGGCAGATAAATCCTGAATCTGAGTGTCTTATACCATATGTTCAAATAAAGATTGTACCTGCTTTTTCTTCCTATGGTAGGGCCAGGAACATCACAGGGAATGTCCCATCTAGGATGTGTGCTCTGATACAAATGCTGTGGTGCTAAATTAAGGAGTTTCGAGTAAACAGAAACATGTTTTGTTGCACCCAGGAGGAGAACAGAAAATAAACATCTCATGAAAGAGTCAGAAGAGGCAATGGTCTGAGTCCTGTAACAGTGGGAAAGATGGTATGGCTAAGGCAATGTAGATGCAAGAACATAACAGGAGTTCTCAGGAGGGTGGCAGCTGGAAAATTGTTACTTTTGAGAGCAAGAATAAGGCCTACTTTTCACTTATAATTGATTAGAAAACAGACTTGGGGCTCTTGAAACTGAAAGGGAAGAACACTCAAAGGAATGATTAGGTTTTTTGGATGTTTTGGGGTTTTAGTTGGTTGGTTGGTTTTTTTGGTTGGGTTTTTTTCACCCCACAGTATTTTCTTCTTCTCCAGTCAAGGGAGAAGACTATGGCAGGAACATCCATGTGCAATAATAGAACATGTGGCTGTATATCTGTTTGGTCTGTTTGATAATGGTACATAGTTTGACAAAGGAGGATTACTGTCAAGAAATTAAAATACATCTGAAAAAGACAGGGAAAACCCAACTTATTTACCTGTAAGAAAAGCTTTAACATGAGTTGACTGGATAATAGGCACAGAGGTCGAAAATAACATAAGGAAGATGAGGTTCTCATGGAATAAGGAGGACTCACATTCCTTCTCAGAAGAGAGGACATTTGGAAGCTTTTCTCAAGCATCTGTACAGTAACATGAAGTACTTAGCAAAATAAAGAGGAAGAACTGGAAATTCTTTGCTGAGACAAGGTTGATGGGAATCATAGAGATTTGGTGTCATAGCACAACAGGGATACATGAAAGAGTGTAGACAGTTAAAGAAGAATAAAGATAGTAGAGGAGAAAGAGTCACATTCTGTGTAAAATAGATCCCTGACTGCATAGAGCTCCAACATGAAGCCAGAGACTTATTTTCTGTATCTCTAGATACAGATCAGAAGATTCTGTGGTTATAAGGCTGTTTTTTTTCATGTGACAAAGAGGATGAGCTCATGAAGTCTGGAAAGTTTGGCAGATAGTCTATTTTACTAAGCAAGTAACTAGTTAGACCAAAATATAAGAAGGAAGCTTATAGGAAATGAACAGACAACAGAGATGGTAAAGGATCTGTACATCATCTCTAAACATTTTAATTTTTATGAGTGTTTGATTATTTAATCATCTGAGGGTGCTGAAAGAACCAGATGATGGAATTGGGCTACTGCCTGAATTTCACTTCAGTCCTTAGATCATGAATCATGTCCTCTCAGAATGCATTCCCAAATGTATGATGGACAGGGAGGTAATGTAGTTTAAAAAAATCAAAGTTTCTTGATCAAACTGAGTGCTTTCTACTGCTAAATGATGGACTACAAGGAGAAAGAAACAGCAGGTGTCCTATCTCAACTTCAAGAGGACTTTCTCCTGCAGTCACATGCGGAAGCTGAGGAGGTATGCACTGCATAAACAGAGAGCTAGAGGAACAAAACTTTGGCTCTACTGCGATATCTTCATAGGACTATGAGTTTACAACACAGAAGATAAGATTTACAATTTCTGGATTTACAGATGGGAAATGAGTGAGATTCTTCAGGGTACCTCAGTGGTGCAAGTTGCCTGTATGTGTACAACTGAACCAAGCTGTAGTTAGTCAACTTAGACTTATAAATGGCAAAAGTGAAGTGACATGAATTCTACCCTTCCTCAGTTTTCAGACATTCATTAATAAGAAACAACAAAACCAAAATGAGACAGAAATTATAAAGTTTTGGAGGCTAAAGCAAGGACTGAAATAACACATCACATTCTACATTGTGGAAATAGTTGCATTTGTTACAATTTTCTCTGGTGAAGTTCAGAACCATTGGAATTATTTTCTGTACTACTGAGGCTCTTGTATCTTTTTTATTCATAAACAGTGCAGATTTATGTTTCCACCTGGAAATTGTTACTTGTCACATCTGCAATATGTTTACACATACTACATATTTTTCACATTTTAAAATGGTGCAAAAATCCCACCTCTATGTTGTGAAAGTCCTTGAAATCTATATAAAGTTCAGGGAATTATCATTGTTCCAGTAATACAAGAATAATGGTATGAGTACAGGCTGCATGATTGTCATAATGTCTCTCAGGTTTACGTCTATCTGTTTAATCATGAACTGACCACTTCGAGATAGAGAACTCAGAAAAAGGTGTTCTCCAGAACACCTACACAAACTGTACTCGGTTTTAATAATTTTGAAGGTTCCTGAAAGTACTTTCATTTTCTATTATATGATCCAATATTCTGTTTAATATAATTTTATACTCCTCTAATTTGTTAACTGACAAAGTTAAATGATGGGTCAATGTCTGCCTTATATGTGTTTCATGTAATGTTAACTGTAAACTGCAAGCTTTGTATTTTAGAGCTTAGCAGGACATTGTGTTGCTGGTTCATCAGGGAAGTAGTGTAACTTACTGCACTTAGTTGATGTTTACCCAATGATTCTGCTTAATAGTTTAAAGTCCCTGTGTATTAACTGAAAAATACGTGTGTTTATCCAAGATTTAATGTGCTTCATGCATCAGCATGAATATAAAGGTAGAAAAAATTATTTTCTATCATCTTGAGTTTTTAATTCTCACTGGGAAAAATATCAAATGATTAAAATTAAAATGAGGCTGGAAAAACCCACAATAGATCATCTATTCTATCTCTTTCTCAAGGTAACATGAGTTATTTTGAATCTCTGTGATAACCGTCAGAAAATAAAGTCCTCAACTCTGGTGCTCTCAGCTCTCTTGAACTAAGACCCAACATGACTCATGTTCCACATTAACAGACAACAGGATGCCATTTTAGTCACCTCCAACAGCTATTCTGAGAGCATCCTGCCACTCCATATGCTAGGTTATAAGCATGTTTTAATTATTCATTACTGCAGCAGAGGGAACTCTCCTGTTGTCTGTACCTACAGGCAAGCACAAACACCAGTCTTAGCATCCTTTGCTGCTGCACATCTTCCCTTCTAAAGGAGACATTGAATTTTTCACTTTCTGAATCAATTGATGTTCTGCTTCAGCTTTATCTTCCTTTGAAAAGCCAGTTCCCTGATGTTCTTGTTCTGAAAACAGATAAGCTGCATTCTTCCTTGTTTCAGATGCTTATGGTGGAGAAATTGCTATTCATTTCAAATCTCAAAGGTTTTATTTGATGAAACTTCTGTAACTAATGAAAACCATGTAAACTGAAAATGGAAAATATCTTTTTGTAAAAAAAACCCCAAACATATTTTGTTTTTTTTCTTCACAACAGCCTTTGAATTTTCCCTATGGAAAACAACCATAATTTTTTACATCCATTTCTATTTATTTGAATATGCTAAATTGATCTCTAAAAACCCCCCCCATTCATAATATATGGATATCGAGCATTGCTAATATGGGAACTCTTTGCATCTGTCTATGAGAACGAGTTCTAAGAAGAGGTACAAAACAGATATTACCCGAAATTACAATAGTACCTGAACTCTTGCAGTCTTATGACTTTAGTATGATATAAAATATAGCAAGAAGTGAAAAGCCCTAAAATCTACTGATCAGCTTCAGTATAGCCTCTGTATTTCTATGACAATCATCTAAGCCTTGTTCCAGTTTGAATTTGTCTATCTTTAATGTAGTTAATCAAAATTATATGCAATATTTTAACACCTTCTGTAATGTCACAAAAGTTTTCTCATTGCTATTGAAAATGTTGACTGATGCACCATGAACTACGTATATATTTTTATGACTACAATATATGGATGATTTATAGCTATTCTATAAAAGACAGAAACACTCACAATCTTTCAAAGGTAGATATAAAAACTCCCAAAACTCTCTGTATCATTGTGCCCTATTGAATACAAGCTAGCTCTGAACAATAGCAACAAAAAAAAAAGCCTGTCTATGTACTTCCAGAGCTAATTAGCTAATTATTACTGTGAGGAGAAACACATTATTCCATGCTCCAGTCCGGATTGAGAGAAAAAAAAGGTTATTGATTGCAAGTGCCTTGTATTAGGAATTATTAGGAGCCTATACTTGGATGTAATTGAAGTACATGCAAAGTTTCCCTGCGCTCACATGCAAATGATCAAACAAACATTATGATATTGTATAATCTTGTCTTTTGGTATCTTCAGATATCTCCTTGTTCTTCTCAATAAACAGGAAAAAGATCTTGGTTAATCCATTGCCAAATGATCCTGATTTTTTTAGATCTTGCTTAAATCCCATTTTATAATGTAAGTTACTACAAAGTCAAGAAATTCTTCCTCCATAATACTCTTATTCTCCTTTGTATTTTAAATTTTTTTGATCTTTTGTCATCAGAAAAGTTTGTTAATATATCCCTGTTTTTTTCCCCAAATTAATTAACAGAAATAATAATAAAGATTGTCAAATATATTTGTCACCTATCCTTGATGATAGGATACCCCTCACTGTTAGTATTTCTCTATCCCTATATTTGCTGCTCCTCTAACCAACCCTTTTCCTAACTAAAATCAGGATACTTATCACTATGGTTTCTATTGCACACAGTCTATAGTGCAAGCATATATCACATGCTTAAATTCAAATAGATTAAATCCACTGAATTTTTTTAGCCATGGGAGAAAACAAACCCTCTTCTTCCTCCAGGAAAAATGAAAAACCCCCTCAAAACGCAGGTCAGCCTTTACTATACAGATGCTATTTACTAAAATATCTAATTGATGAAGATTTGCCCTTTTCAAGAACTACAGCTGCATCTGTACATTTGCTAAGGCTGCCCTTTTACATGAATCAAGTCGCAGATGTCTAGAATATTTTGTTTTCTACAAATAATTTTACAATATTCTTTTTTGTTTACTAAATACCAGTGAAATACATTATTTGGAATATTCCCTTACTGCTGGGATAAATAGATTTTCAAAAATACTGATACTATATCTTAATCTGCATTTTTAAGTTACATTTTTAGTACTATGTCTGCTTCCAGTAATAAAAAAAAATAATTATATCAATATCTGAATCTAAAAGTTACTCTTCTTTTTCTTGTTTCTTTGTCCAACATTGTGGTTCTAAAACTAGCCTGGTGAATCTTCTCCTAAATTTAAAAAATTTAAAAATCTTTTCCCTTCTTTGTTTATGTTTCATCCATCCATTTGCATGAAGAGCTACACTTTTCAATTTATTTTGATTTTCCTGAGAATTTGTCTGTCCTTCAATACCTGTATTTCAACTGCAACTGCTAGATTACTGGGTTTTATCTTTTTGTAACACTGAAATGCTGATCAAGTTTTCAAGTTTATTTTTTTTTTTTTTAGTTTTTGTGAATGTCCTTCCAACACAGTGTATCTTTGGGGAGTTTCTTTGGTGTATATATACATGCTGCATTTTGGGGAAAAAAAAAAAAAAAAAGGAAACAAACCAAACAAAATACCTAAAAAATTTCCCCCAAATCTTCAGGAGCAGTATATTACTTATTTTAAGAGAGGAGTATGTTTAGATTTTGAAACATCAGAAAATTTGGTTTTGAGGGTCTAGAAAAGCTGTTCTCTATTACAGAGATTGTTCTATTATATCCTTTTATGAATAGGAATGCCCAGGCATTTAGAGTCACAGGGAGTTTAGAATCCATGTCAGGAAAATTCAGTGCTTATAGACACAGGGCACTAACTATAATCCTGAAGTTGTACTACACCTGGGTTTTGCAAAAGTGTAAGACTTATATAAGACTTGTAAGATTTATTTTCAGACTCTAGACTAATCAACAGGCCCTACTGAAAGTCTTTGGAATTTGAAATGAGAATTAAATAGAAATGAGAATTGGATAGAAAGAAAAGGAACAGGTGCCAAAGTTGTCTTGATGAGAAGATAGTCAGGGTTTAAAAACTGTCTGAAGGGCTGGACTGAGAGAGTGACGATCACCAGAGCAAAGTCTAGTTGAAGGCTAGGGACTAGTGGTGTACCCAAGGAGTCAATACTGGGTCCAGTCCTGTTTAACATCATTTTTAAAACTGTGGATGATGGGACAGACAGCTAGATGAACATGAGCCAGCAGTGTGCCCAGGTGGCCAAGAAGGCCAACAGTGTTCTGGCCTCTATCAGAAATAGTGTGGCCAGCAGGAACAGGGAAGTGTTTGAACCCTGTACTCAGCACTGGTGAGGCCGCACCTCAAATCCTTCTGTCCAGTTCTGTGCCCCTCAATATAGGAGGGACTTTGAGGTGCTGGAGCGTGTCCAGAGAAGGACAGTGAAGCTGGTGAAGGGCTTAGAGAGTAAGTTATATGAGAAGAGGCTGAGGGAGCGGGGATTCTTTAGCCTGGAGAAAGGGAGGCTTAGGGGTGACCTTATCACTCTCTACAACTACCTGAAAGGAGGTTGTAGAAAGGTGGGTATTGGTCTCTTTTCCCAGGTGACAACTGACAGGACAAGAGGAAATGACCTCAAGCTCCATCAGGGGCAGTTTGGGTTAGACATAAGGAAGAATTTCTTCGCTGGAAGGGTTGTTAAGCATTGCAATGCCCATGGAGGTGAAGGACTGACCATCCCTGGAAGTGTTCAAGAAATGACTGGAAGTGACATGTGGAAATGTAAAGTTCATGCATTTTTAAGAGAACTTGCTTTTGAGATCTGGAATTGCTGGCAGTTTTGTGCACTGAAGAATGACCTTATCCAATTGTTCTCTCCTGCTGATTTTCAACCACTATACATGGATATAGAAATTCCTTGTTTCTTTGCCTGAATAAATTTAATTACACACTCAGATTCCCTCAGTCAATCTCAGTTGAGAATCTCCAACTAAGAGCTACTTACTGACATTCCATTCTTATTAAACCTTACACATTGTTGTTGTGAATTAACTACATTCATATTCTGAGTGCTTCAGAGGGAAAGTTCATTTGGCGTATTGTGAAAATCTTATTTGTATTTGAGCTTCAGATGACCCTCTTTATGTTACTCTACTGGGACTTAGAGAATGCCCTGAAGAATTATAGAATTTGCTTATTTCATCTCAAATTCATTTTTCTAGTGTTTTTATAAAAGTTTGGATCACTTCATAAGAATAAAAAAACCTTACACATGTACTAAACAAAAACGCACTTTATTGTTTTACTCAGAATTTAAGTAACAATTTAAAACTTGCTTATATTTATATTTCATTCTGAATGTTCAAGATAGGCATTAAATTATCATAAAAAGAACACCCAAAATATTCAAAAACATTGCAAAAAAAATTTCCTACTAAAATCCATGACACCCTTGTTTCTCATAATATAGAACATAGATTTATTTAACAATTTCAAACTAAACAAACATCTTTAGTTTAAACAAGTCTAGAAGTCAAGATTATGATGTTCCAGTGTTCCAGCTAATTATCTGGTAAAAAACACATAGAGAGACATTCTGTAATAGTGGCTTTTGTGAGTATTTAACAGAATAAAGAACAAGAAAAAATTGAAATCAACCAAATGATTACTTGAACTGTGAACATATGTAGAAATATTCATCTTCAAAGTATTGTGCACACTTTCTAATGAACTAGCAAGAATTAATTAGTTAATTAAAAATTAAGGAAAATTGATTATGAAAAATCACTCAAAAATCCTTTGATTTCTTTAGGCTTAAAGAAGCATAAAATTTCTTCCATCATTTACTTTATATTCTGGTGTACTGCTCCTCAGCAAACGAAGCCAACTTTTTACCTCAAGGGAAGATCCTTAATGACATAACAACAATTTTGTTTTACTTGCTACCTCAGGCAACAAAGTAAGATTAAGATGGAAACGTATTTTTTGTTTACTTCTCTTTTCCCCTAACTTCCTACCAATAATGCAAACAAGGAAAATCAGAAGAAAAAAAAAACAGTTTTAAGTCTCAAGAGACAGAAAAGCAGCAAGAAAAGAGTGATAAGTGCTTAATACAGAAAAAAACAGTCCTACTTCAAATTGAAAAAGTTATGGGGGTGTTGCATTGCATTCTTGGATTAGGTGAGTATGAAAGGTAATCTGTGACAAGGTGCATAATACAGTTAAGGGTCACAAGGAGATAGGAGTTCAAGCTGGAGTTCAGGGGGAAAAAAGGAAAATGTACATATAAAAATCACATTAAAGGAGGTCTTGGTATGGCATCTCTACTCTATTCCTCAGGGACCAATGAAATAATTCAACAGAGCATGCCAAAGGACTTAGGGGAAGTCACTTAAGATCACTTCGGTATCTCTAAGAACTCGAGAGAATAGATGGGGGTCACAGAGGACTGGGAAAGTGTATAAATTTGTCTATGATGTTTGGCAGGGGATGGAAATTTATGCTTTTTTTTATGGACTGTAGGAGTAGATGTGACATATCAAAACCACAGAAGAATGATTGACTCTGTCCCAAAAAACATCTCGTAAATAAACTACAGTCTAGTTGTCGTAGATACTCAAGATGGCTGGAAAAATGATTCTCTGATAATAGTTTTCAATGGTTTGATGTATAATTATGAAGCATCTTAAATTGAAAAAGTCAGTTTTCCATTAATGGTTTGATAGAAAAGTGAGTTTAACTTCTAAAATTTGCTGATGACATCCAGCCAAAAGAAGTGTCAGTTGATAATAAGGCTCAGACTTCAAAATGGTCCTGACAAATAGGTGCAGGATCTGAAATCAAGAGATGAAATTCAATTTATACAAAATTAAAATACATTATTTCTCAATGGGGAAAAATACTAGTGGGGAACATCTAGGTAAGCATCAGTGCAGTGGAAGTGAGTTCTACTAGTAACCATGTATCATACACAAAATAAGTGCTAACAGTATGACACTGTTCCAAAATCAGCAAACTTCATTTGGGAATGATTTTTTTTTTTTATTATTTTAGAGGCATTATAGGTCTGGAAAAAAGACTGAGGATAAGCTTATTTCTCAGTTAGCTTTATGTCCTAGAACCCAGCTCAATTTACACAGTAAAAGAGTGAGAGAAAGTGTTTTAGGATTAAGATATCTGACCTTGAACTTCCTTCTTGATTTTGTTTGAACTCAAATAAAAACCTAAAGAATACAACCAAATAAGATACAATCACGTCTGTATTGAGGGCAAAATAACTACTTTTTAGATGTCTGTATAGAGATAAATTTCACTGTTAAATCCCAGGTTGTCCATGGAGAAAATTTTAAGTGTTTGTCACAACTGTGCAAAACTAGAAATAGGAAGGCTCCTAGAGTTAGCCAGTAAGAAATGTTCAACAGCTACAGAAAGTTGTCTGGAGTCCTCTTTATGGCAGTGTTTTAAGAATCTTGAGGTGGAACTCAAGATCAAAGGAAAGTATTTACATACACACTTAGATCCAGAGTCCAAATATGTCTTCTGAACAGCAGAATTCATTATTATACATTACAATCTACCAAAGTAAAAACTTGGTAAGATGGTGATGATGATGATGATTATTATTATTATTATCATTATCAGTATTATTATTATTGTTATTTCAAACGCCTGTCTAGAATGAGAAAATTTTTGAAACCTCTGTCAAATAGAGTGAATAAATCAGAAAGAGGTTTGATTACTTTCCCTCTATACAGTATTTCAAAGTTATCACAAGCCTAATGAGCTTTTCATCAATTTCAGTTGAAAAATATATATCAGAATAAAAATTTGGGCAGGCCTGAAAAAAAGGAAAAAGCCAGATATTAGTTACACGCGTGTCACATTAGGAAGGTGTGAAGGTGCATGTGATGAAGTGCCAATTACCTCTGAGGTCCCAATACTATAATATCAGGATCTAAATCATATATTTCAGCTTCCTATGTTTTTAAGAGGTTCAAAAAACTTCTGTTACTGTTGTCAGCATCCAAGAAACATTCTTCAGTGTAAAAACTGAAAAATGAAATTAATGCAATAAATTGATTGCTTAAAAAAAATTGACCATTCTATAACTAAGTGAATCTTTTATCAATATTCCAAAAGCTCACCAGATTGTTCTCCTCATACTGTACCCCTCTCTCCTGCTTTAATGACTTATCACCATCAGTGAGGTATAGCCATACCACAATGACTTTGTTGTAGGTATCCAGTGTTTTCCTGATGGACTATATCATGCATTATAAATAGGAATCTGCTTTGAAATTATAGCTAATTGGACTTATTTCTCAATAGACATGAGTTACATACTAAGATTAGGACACCATTGCCGAGAATACCATGGAAGATTTTCAGACCCTTTCCTACAAAGAAGGTAGTGCTCCCCAAAACATACAAAGAAAGATCCAAAACATACAGAAAAGATCTAAGGCAAACTCTCTTGTTCTCAGAATCTGCTTTGTAAGTATGGATGGAACAGAGACTACACGTCATATGGGAATACATATCTGCTGAAAAGATCTTATTCTGTATAACCACTGTTACTTTCTTTATGGAAAAAGCAAAATCATATTCACATGAGTAAAATCATGTATATTAAAAAAAATTATTGGGAATTATTATATCATCTCTTAAAGAAAACATCTTGTTGCATAAATCTACTGTGGGCCTATTTATACTAAGGGTATAGAATACATTCATCATACTAAACCCAAAGACATATCATATCTCCTAAATGCGTAGATACATACAGTAATAAGATTACAGCACTCCAAAGCAATTGAAGATATTCACACTATTAAACTTCTGGTGGAAAATACAATTAATTTTCTGTAAAATTTTCCATAAAATGAAAGTAGGACCAACAATGTTAACATTTCTTGAGCTACAAGTCACATATTTCTTTCATTTTCTAGCTGAATTGGAAATGCATGGACAAAACAGACACTGTTTGCATTCAAGGGCTTGTTCAAAACAGCTAGTCCTGCACATCTTGCTATCTATTTGCGCAGCATTCACATTTGACCTTGTCTAAGAACTAACATAACAAATAATCACTGTTAATTTGTATAAGGCATTAAAGTTCCATCAGAAAAGTTAAGCTTTGGCACTTCCTGGATCTTAATTGGATGGAATCAAAATAGTGTAAAATAAGTCATATTTGTTTGATTTGTTTTAATTAATTTTATATCTGGTGTGTTCACATGATTTTGGAAAGGATGATCAAATAATTTAGCTAGCTCCAACTGTGCTGCAGGAAAATAAGCCACAATAAAAATACTGCAAACTTCTCTATTTCTCCTTTTTTAAGACAAAATTCCACCAAAATAATGTGTAATATTTGAAAGTACCAAACTACCTAATTAGGTAACAGAATATATTGCATCAAAAAGTGAGATTCAACTGATCTTATTTCAGACACCGGCAATGTAGACAGTTACAGGAGTCTGTATTTTAGTTTAGACTCTTTCAGTAGTCAAGAAAGAGGCATTTTCAGGGTAAAGGTCATGTCAGTTCAGAATGAGAAGAATCAAACTTTGGACCCAATTGTTAATATTAACTAGATCTTACTAGAAACTTTGAATTATTCTCTCAAATACGATGATGGTTAGCTGAATCACGATCATGACTGAAGTAATGATTTCTCTTCTGGATGTATCTAGAAATCACAGATTATGAAAAAACCACCAAAGAAACACAAGAAGAACCACTAGAGGGAAACTTAAAAATGCTCTGTTTTGGTAGGGCTAGAGAAATATTAATGCCAGTATACAAAGAAAGATGGGATTTCATTTGAAATTCTGTGCATGCACAGCTAAGAAATATGTGGAGTATGTGAAGGGAAGAACAACCAAAGTGGTTAGTGACACAGAGTTTTAAATTGATTAAGAAAGTTTGGTTATAAGTTGTTCATCTGTAATATTAAATTAGAAATAAAAAGAATGTTTCTAGTCACTGAAATGTTGATAATTTATCAACCCAGTAGGATCATGGCTGACAAAAAGTCATTCTAAACTGGGACCGACCACTTGACAAGAAAAAGATGATCTAATGTGCATGCTAATGTTGACTTTTTTTTTTTAATAACAGCAATATTAATTTTCATATATATGTAATTTAGCATTAAATATTAAACATGAATTCTAATAGCAATATTTTTATTCTGAAAAAAGTAATTGAGCTGAGAAAAACATCATATTGTCTTCAGTGGAATTTTTGTTTAACATCTACCACTTCTATTTCACCAGTTTGTTGGGCTTTTTGTTTGTTTGCTTGTTTAAGTATCACTATTTATATTACATAAAATGTTTAGTTTGGTATGAATATTAATGTTTGCTGCGTATTGTTTGCCATTCATTGTTTAAAAATCAATATCTTAACTATTGAATTTTAACAGCCCCCCCATAGTTTTCTTTATTCAGAAGTAAGCTTATTCCATAATCATTTGCAGTACAAACATATCTATCACTTCCCTTACTTTGTCATTCTAAACCTATGAAGAAGCAAAGTAGCTAACAGTAAGCAGCAGATGCATTTTATAAATAAGTCTTATCAGTCCTTACGAAATACCTTGTAATCTTATTCACTTGTATGTGACTTTTATTTATTACCTGAAATTACTTCCTCTGCTACAAATCCATCTTAATACATTTTTTATTTGTTTTCTCCTCTTTTGATTGATCATGGCTAATAAGTTTTTTCTAACAATCTTTACTTCACTAATCTAACTCTTCCTTAAACTCATGCATTATTTAGATAGTTAATTTTCCTGCAAATCTTTTCCTTATAATTTCAGGTCTTCTCTCTCCTACCTATTCTGCAATTGTGATTGATTCTGCTTTATCAGGGGAGTATTCTCCTCTTTTCCTCTTCCTCTTTGGGTTTCTAACATAGCACATCCTTCAAAAACTTCTCATACTCAAGTGTGCCAATATCAGTTTAATAACTACTTTGATTTTTCAAATGTTTAGATATGGCTCTAAATCTGAATATGATCTTGATTTCTTCAATGATTTCACATCTCAGCCTGCCTCTGACATTTTTGTCTCTATTACTTACAAATTAATCTGATCAAGAAGGTTTCCTCAGAGCAAATAAATTAATGACAGTCAATGGACATTGCAACAATATGAGAAGAAAATAAAGCGTAAATCAAGACAAAAAGAAGTCAAAAAATTTTTTAAAATACACTTTTGTATTCATGATTTTATTACAATACTTACAATGAGAAGATTGCAAATATTGCTGTGAATGATTTAATGTTCACTTCTGATGTTCACTTTTTACACTGGCTAAGTAGGCTTCATGGTATTGGATAGAAACTTGTGTTATAGATAGAAACTATCAGAATCATAGAATTCCCCATCAATGGAAGTGTTCAAGGTCAGGTTGGATGGGGCTTTGAGAAGCCTGATCTAGTCCAAAATGTCTGTTCTCATGGCTGGGAGTGTGAACTAGATGACCTTTAAGGGTCCTTTCCAACCCAAACCCTTACTTGATGCTAAGATTCCAAAATATTGAATAGTTTTCGTCCCAGTTCAGACCCCTGATGGACATCACCTGTTACTGATTTTTCTTTGGACATTGAGCAAGGTAAAAGGACTGTAACTTTTTGGACACAGCTATCTGTCCAATTCCTTATCCATCTAAAAAATCTATCATTCATACCTGTTCAATTTAAAGGGAAGCAAGTTGTGGAAGACCATATCAAGGACTCTGCAGAAGTTCAGGTAGGTAGTATCAGTAGAACTTCCCTTGCCCACTGATGCAGTTACTCCACCATAAAGGGCACTAGATTAGTCAGGCACAATTTGCCCTTGGAGAAGACATGCTTGCTGGGTCTACTTACCTGTCTTCCACATGTTTTGATATATCTTCCATGACTATCTGTTCCATGATCTTCTGCTCTCAAGTTGAAGCTGACTTTTGGTAGTCTCCAAGGTCCTTCTTTTTACTCTTTTTCAAAATTATTGTGATGTTCACCTTTTTCCAGTTGCTAGGGACTTTGCCTCACTGACATGAGTCTTGACACGAGTTAACACGGTGGAGTTATTTGATGACGATTATGACAGCAACAAGGAAGTTGAGTCATGCCTTGAAAAAATTTTTTAGAAAATCTGTCTCTCAAAATAAAATTAAGAAAAAGAGGTGTGGGTTATTGGGATTGTAGTAAGATCTTGAATGCTTGCTACTGATGTAAAAGGGAGTCTAGAAAGGGAAGTGTGTTTAAAAACAAAGTCTAGATGCAATACTGCATAAGTCAAATTAACTAATATGTACACTGATCTCCTGGAAATTAAGGTGTACCAATTGAGAGAGAATGTAGGATTAACGAAGAAAATAGGAAAGGGAAAGGGAAAGGGAAAGGGAAAGAAGGAAAGAGAAGGCTAGTTATATGTCATGAAAATGAAAAAAACCATGACAATTACCCTTCAACTTCAATTTACTACTAAAATAATCAAGGCTATATCAGAATAGCTAGATGGTTTTCTTTGTGCCTATGAAAACTGCAAAAGTATCTCCAGCTGAAAATAATTGTAGCCATTATAGTCACAATACAAAACTTATTTCCATGTGGGATTCGATTTTAGTTTAGAAGACTGGAATTGATTCTGATTCTTCATTTAAAGACTCTGGGGTTAACTACTCCTGTGCAAGGAAGAGAATAAATTCACCATTTAACAAAGTCCAAGCAGAGCCCTTCACTTGAATGCTCCTCTTCAGACTTTATTGGGTTTGATTCCTGTATTTATACCACTTTATGTATTCTATCTAAAAAATCCACTGCAGTTTTCTGTAACAGTGTTGCTGTCTTTAAATAGTCAAATTATCACTCTAGTCTTCAGTGTATAATGCAAGTGTTTGAGCTTGGAAGTTCCATATAAACCAGAAAACCTTTTAAATAAGTAGGTATTAAATTTATATTTCTGTAATCACAGGACTAGTAAGGCATAGATACAGTGCCTCATTAACAGTTTATATATTATTTTTAATTCATAACCCCCAAACTCAACATCCCAATAATCATGTAATCAACCCTCTGTCAGGAGAGTAACAGCAAACTTGAAGGAAACCAGACAGAGAAACCTCTGTGAATGTAAGAGCTGTGTTATTCAGAAAGAGACTTTCAATAAGCTGGCTTTCCAGTAATACTGCATAAGGCTTCTACAGGACTTCCGTATTCATAATGCTCATTTCTCTTATTTGTCAGTGGATTTGGATTATACAGCAGAAAAGCTGTTACTCTGACATTCAGCATAATACAAAAATTTTTTTACAAAGGAAATGTAGGTCAAGTTTTATTTATTTGTTTCATTTTAGCTGAATAAACTGAAAAGTGTTAAAATTTTCATAATTTGTTGTCTGTTTCAGTTTATGCCATTAATTTACAATTTCTTTCTATGTTTTTGTCCCTCAAGGTTTATATTGATCATTTTTAGGCACTAATCTTTAATTAGTAAAAATAAAATAATATAATGTAAAGAGCAATTTGAATTACTTAAAAACACCAAATGCTCATTGCCACAGTGAGTATTATAACACTCCTGCATTATCAGAAGATAACACAATTGCTTGCTAGGGCAACTTTTAGCTCCTGGTTTCTATTGTTACTACCAGAAAAAAATCTACAGGCTGGTACTGCATGCCGTGGAACAAAAAGGGCACCATGTTGCAGTGGCTGAATAGATAACACATGTCAACAGTGAGAAGTACAGTGATTTACTTTAATAGAAATGTTTGAAGTTGCTCTGAGTCACTTATCAGTGCCCGGCAGCTTATTTCATTAGCATTTTCATATTTCCTTATGTTTTTAAAATCAGTCTGAGCAAACAGTAAAAAGTTCATATGTAATTTACTCCAGTGCATTTGGTGGAATATATATTTTTGGAGAAAAAAACAGACTTAATACTCTGTTGAGCTATAAGTTGACTCACATGAAAAGTATAATAAAAGTCTAATGTTAATGTTTTAGCTATATTGTGGGATGCATATTTGAAATTATACTTTTCAAAATCTGAAAGACATTTCCACAAAGTGTGTTTTGCTGAACTTGGCACAAACATGGACACTGAAAAATCAGAACAGCAACAGTATAACAAAAGACTTAAGGGTTGATAAGAATCATAGTGGCATGCTGATTCTTCATCACACAGCTAAAGTGCTCTTTGAAGAACAGAAGTTTCAAGGCTAGATCTTACATTATGAAAAAAAAGACCCCTAGTATTTGCAGAGCAGAGAATAATGCAAACCAAACCAGTTTTTAAGCAAAAACATCTTCATATTTTATTGCTAAGAAGAAATTTGCATTTTATTTTGTATGGAAGTTACAGTTAAGAATTAAATTATGGCAAGTTGTGTCAGGTTCACTTTGCTTCTAGCCATTATTGTAATTATTTTCATTGTTACTATTATTCAGTATGATATATATCATTCTTTGTGTCATATATGTTTTGACATAGGCAAACTTCTTCCATCTGGACTCTTAAGGTCTCCTACCTCTGATTTCATCTATTGTTTCAGTCTGATTTCACTATAATCTCTATTACTAATATTGATGTGATTGGATCTGTGCTGTAGTTTTATAGAAAAATACACACACACAAAATTCCATGATATAAGAGAACCTGAAGTTATCAGTGAAGTTAATATCTGGAATCTCAGGTCAGAAATCTTACTTTTATCTTTTTTTAGTCAAGTCTAATGTCCGCTGCCAAATGCATTTTACATAACCTAATCGTTATACAATACAAAATGAGGTTTATCATGCAATTCTTTTCTTCCTTTTTTTTTTTTTTTAATTTTATTTAAGAGGGGGTCTTTAGAGGTAAAACAACCAAAACCAAAATTGCAAATATATTTAAAATCAATCTTTTCTGGTTCTTTAGTGCACTGGGTTTGGTTGGGAGTTAATTTCTTCACAGTAGCATGTGTGGTGTTCTGTTTTGAATTCGTCCTGAAAAACAGCCTTGATAACATAGAGATGTTTTTGTTATTGCTGAGAGGTGCTGACACAGGGTCAAAACCTTTTTTGCTTCTCATTCTACCCCACCAGCGAGGAGGCTGGGATTGCTCAGGAGGTTGGCAGGGGATACAGCTGGGATAGCTGACCCCAGCTGACCAAAAAGATATCCCACACTTTATGGGGCCATGCTCAACATATAAAGCTGGGGGAAGAAGAAGGAAGGGTGAGGCCTTCAGAGTTATGTCATTTGTCTTCACAGGTCACCGTTATGTGTGATGTAGCCCTGCTCTTCTGGAAATGACTGAACACCTGCCTTCCCATGGGAAATGGTGAATTAATTCCTTGTTTTGATTTGTGGCTTTTGCTTTACCTACCAAACTGTCTTTATCTGAACAAAGAGTTGTTTCTCACTTAGCCTTCTGACTATCTCCCTCATACCACTGGATTGGAGTGAAAAAGTGGCTGCATGGGGCAGTGCTGCCTACCAGGGTTAAATTACAATATTTAGTCATGGCATTTAACCAACCTTTAATCCAAAAAGCTTGCAAATAAAATGCATATAAGCTACATCTGCCATGAAAAGTTATGATAAATTTATTTTTGACCGTGAAGAAATATCAACACAAATGACTTTTTCATAGGAATCTATTATTAACATTATAAAATATAAAGAGCATATTCTTGAAAAAGAAACTAAATTGTCCCTGCCTATGAATTAGAGTTCTTAGTGTGAGCATTATCATATATACCATGCTGGATTTTACAAATTTAGATCTTATGAAACAAAAACATAACTTCTACTCAAGTTCTAACTTTTGAAGTATTCTAATGCATGTGCCATATAATGTAATTTTCCTTTAAGTTGCCACTGTTTGTAGGTTTATTAACTACCACTGAGTGACCAGTTGCAATTTTGTCTTAATAAATGCTGGACTTGATTGTTGTAATTTTTCAGATCTTACTGTGAAAATCCAGAACTTATCCTTGACCCTAAAGTGCAGCTGCAGCAAAAGCCAACACAGGATACAAATTTGTTTGTGGTCAGGTATGTCAAGGTGATAATCTGATAAACTGACACTCCCATAGCCACACATATACTGCTTTTCCTAATCAATATGTGGTGGAAGGGCATAATTATGTTTACTGAAGAGTAGAAAACTCAATGTATTACCTACAGAATACATAATACACAATATCATAATTTACTTGGTTAAATAAAACATTGCACTGTTTTGTTTTCTAATAGCGAAACTATAATTACATTGCAGAAAATAGTATTGTCTTTTTGTTAAATCTGCATTTCAGGTACTTCCAGTATTCATACCTTGTACAAGTCTCCTAAGAGTAGTATGCTATGTCCTGAAATAAACTGATAATACGTTCACGCTAAGTGTCTCAATCAAATATTTATTTGGTAATTAAGTTCATATTGCAAATAACAGTAGAGCATTCAAAAACCCTGATATAGCTGAGATATAGAATATATACTCTCTCTTCAAGTAATCATGTAAGTAAAATTCTTCTAATGAAGCAATAAACTAGATAGTGAAATTCATTTATCTTGTTTGATTCATTTTTTACCAACAGTTGGAATTTAATATAGTGTAAAATCTGTCCCACTAGTTTCCTTAAACACATTTCCTGGTGATGAAAAACATTTTATTTCCTGCTGTTACTTTATAACAGGGAAGTATTATATTAAATTAAGAACGAATCCTTTCATTCTCTCTATTAAATTGATCATATACGAATCCAAATTGTGGATAGAAGCAATATACCCTACCTCAAAAGCAGTTCACTGTTACAATGAGAAATTAAATGAAGAGTAAGTAGAAAGGCTCCAGTTGTTCATGAAGAATTCTGTGTTGCAGCTCACGAGGCACAGGTCTTCGATCGTGAAGTTTAAAGCAATTATTTTTTGTTGTTTTCCATACCTGACAAATTAATTAGACAATGATTTAACCAGTAACAACAAAGGTTTAATCTAACTCTCATAAACAAGACTTATTGCATTCACCCTATAGGGGGTGCACTCTAGGCAACTAGACTATAAGGTAGATTAATTTTTCTTCTTTTTATTTTTTTTGTATTCCTGTAGAGATTTCTACAGCAACAGAATTAAATTATATGTGGTGTTAATAGCTGCAGACTTTTATAAATTAATAATGATGCAAAATTGGTTTGTCTGGATTTGGAACAGCCTTCCTCAATACCCAGAGAACATTGAAATAAGAGTAGTAAAGATACAGAGGCAGAATAAATTTAAAGCACACAAAACTTGACTACTGCATTTGTTTTCACACTAGTTCTGGTGGAAAGCTATGGAAGCACTCTACTATTGCCCTGATCTTTGCTGCAAAAGGCTTGTACTGTTCTTTTAAAATATAGTACACTGAAATGTGCAAATATAGTTAAGTATGAACCTGTTTCTGTTCATATTGCTTCTGCTATGAAAATTCCATTGTATATATATATATGACTGGAAAATGTCTGAGAAGCAAAAAAGCTTCTCATTACAGTCTGATCTGTGTCCTATGAGAATTTAAGTGTACCATGCAAATCCCTGTACAATGATAAGGTCAGAGGTACTATGTCTACTATAAGTCTTTTAAAGCTATGCCTCCCATTAAACCTGTAGCAGTGGATATCATGATGTGCTGATTGATATGATTGCTATAAGAGCTGGTATTGCAAAGGGACTTATGAAGGACTCAGAAAAGTAACTTCTATTTTAGTTTCTTAAATCTTCAAACCTTAATTTTCTCACTGAAGTACCTCAAAATAAAAGAATGACAGCCAAAGTACCTTCCCTTTCATCCTGAAGTTGCTTAGATGCCTAAAATTCTGTTAAATGAGAAAGCTAAAAATGGTTTGTTCTTAATGTTTCAGT
Source organism: Oxyruncus cristatus (assembly GCA_013399855.1). NCBI lineage: Eukaryota > Metazoa > Chordata > Aves > Passeriformes > Cotingidae > Oxyruncus > Oxyruncus cristatus. The sequence continues at coordinate 378,815 of VXAY01001422.1, read as the reverse complement.
GTAAGCAACTGTGATTCCTCCCTTTTCACAGTCAGAACAAAATCAGTTTCCTATCAGGAAATTTTAGAAAGGACTTTAAAAAATAGTTTGAAAGCTGAAATCAGGATGACTTCAAAAAATGACAGCTCAGGTTGGTGTATGGACAACAGACTTATCTTTTCAAATAGATATTATGAGAATTTAATACAAATAATAGTGAGATAATAGTGAGGATGTAGTGAAAGTAGATACTTTAAGGCATGTATCAGTGTTGTAAATATTAAATGGTGTGAAAACTGACTCACCACTAGTTTCAAAATTAGGATTATCCATAGATAATGGATCTTATGCATGTGCATAACAGGGATTAATTGCAGTCCTGATTCTTGTCCTGAGTTAGTATCAGTGTTATGCAAGAAAGTATAAAATTTTTCACAATCAAAATTGAAAAGAACAGTGAAAGAAAAGTAAATAACAAATGAGATTGTTTCCTAATATTAGGGTGACCAATTGCAAAACCAGCGATGAATACCAATTTTTGAGGCCAGTCATACATTGAGACTAAGAATTAATGTTGTGGCAATTGGTCAAATGTACTTAAAAAATTCCAGAAAAGAAAATAGAAAGTAAAAGTAAAGTTACAATGAGAACTGATCACACCATCAGTTTTAAACCTGAGACTCTGCTTAAGCTACACTGGTCTGGAATAAAACATTCTGTAACAAGTATCCTGTCATTTCAGACTAATAGGCTGAGGTATAATAATGTCTTGTGCCTGAATGCTGGCAAAATATTCATTTATATTAGAAATAGAGAATATAATTTTAATGGTAATGGTAATAATCTGCTGTAGTTGGAAGCCATGGTGGAGAATTCATCACTAAAATGTGTGCTCTACTGGAAATGTTTTTCTGGTGTAGAATCAGGTTAATTCAAAGAATTAATCTGTGACTTGTGTTATACTGAAATCAGGCTAGATAATCACTGCCTCCTAAAAATCTGTTGATCTGTTTATTACAATAGACTGGAATAGAAGTGCTGAATAAAGAAAATGATACAATTCTGATTACAAACTGTAAAGATAAATTTCTTTCCAATCCCATAATTTTCAAGAAAGAAACAATTACTCAGGCTTTCTGTGATGGCTGAATTTTACTACTAATCTAAAATCGAGTTCTTTATCATGTATATGGACAGGAAGCGCAAAAACTGAAGTGGTAAGATACCGATCAATTTATAAGCTTTACTGACAATTGCGTTGTAGATTCCTGAAGAAGATTAGATCCTGCTTGAAATACTGAAAAAATGTTTAATGGGAAAAACTGCTCCACCATTTGGATGTCTTGTTTTTTTAAGCAGTTCTGGATCTTAATACTGAATTAAACTTGCTCATGAAAAATGGATGTAATCCAGATTCCTGTAATCTTCATGAGCAAATTTGGACTTAAAACTTCTGAATATATTCAGAAACCTGTTACAACCCCATAAACACTTTGCTTAAGACCAGACTTCAGTGTCATTAAGATGATTAAATAGCTGTAGCATCCAATATATGGGGAGCGGCTGAAAGAAAAGCGATTATTCAGGAGAAGAGAAGGCTCCAGGGGATCTTATAAATGTGTGTGAAAATCTGATCATTAAATGAGATGCAACCAGACCCTCTTTGCTGGCACTTACTAACAGGACAAGATAAAATTGTTGTACAGTGGAAAAAATATAAATGCCACCAAAACAATAAAATACTTTTTCGCTGTGAGTATGGTCGAGCACTGGAAGAAATTGTCCAGAGTGGTTTTCACAAGCCTCCATACTTAGCGATATTCAAAACTTGTTTGGATATTGTGCTGAGCAACCTATTATAGCTGTCCCTACTCTGAGCTGGGGTACTTGGCTAGAAGTCCCCCAGCCCAGGCCATCAGTCAGGTCTGCGAGGACGTGACCAGGACAAGGCCAGGCCAAGACATCGACCCATGGCTGGGGATCAGGTTCAGGCCTGATGAAGGGAAGCAGGGTCAGTCACAAAAATGGAAAGGCCAGGCTGGGCTTAAGGGTTGAGCAGAGGTTGCGTTGGGGTGTGGGAATGTGAGTGGGCTTGGCTTGACAAGGCCCATGGCTTGGCGGTCTGTGGGGAACTGGAGACTGGCCCTGCTGCAGCATCGCTGGGGCGGCGGCCAAGGGTCTCGGGCATGGGCAGGGTGGGGGAGGCCCCCAGACATCAAAGCCCGTTATTGCACTCACATCCCTTTCGGCTGCTTGTGAGATATTCTCCTGTGATGTAAAGGACACAGATTAACTTTGGTACCATCTCTGAAAAAACAAATCGTATGGAACTGAATGAAGCATTAATTCTCCACTGTTTTTCTAGTAAATATAATGGAATCCATGGAATCCTAGAAATCTAGTTTGCACAATGATACATTTATTTTTAGACAAATTTGTCTTAATGCCTATAGTTCATAGCTTACCTAAATTTAACCTGGACTTTCAACTCAGAAAGTCTGTTATAATCTCAAAACTATAGGGTAAACACATTTTCTTTTAGTTGGAATGCCTCTCTATGTAAAAATACAAGTAAACTTTAATTGGTATTAAGGGCAAGTCTATACCATTTTGAATTCAATACTACAATGAGATACCTTGACTAGCAAGGTTTAGCTCAATGTTTTTTGTTTAATATTCTGTCTCTACTACTAATTTTTCTTAGAAGTTTCAATAAGCAGATAAATTTTCTTGCCTGTAGCATTACACTATCACGTAACTCTGATAAAAAAGATAGGTTTTTAAAAGCTAGTTCAGATATTTTTAACTGGTGCTCATTATTAAAATTAGACATACAGACACTGTGAAGAAAGGCCACAATAATATGCAGTTTTAGAGTTCAATCCTCACTCTTGGAAAAAGGGAATGTGGGTTCAGGCCCTTGAGGTTAGCTGCTGTGCCCCATGGGCTGTGAAATAGATGATGTCTATTCCTCCACTGGCAACTTTCGTTTCGAAAACCTTCTTCCATGTGTTGTTTCACAGATGCCCAAAAGAAACATGCTCTTTAAGTTTGAAATACTGTTGTATATAAGCAAAATGAAGAAAACAGCTTTTCATTTCCACAAAGAGAGTAAAAAGTCTCTTTCCCCACTCTCCCAAGTTATGTTCTGCTGCTGAAGTAAGAAATAACTAACTTATCCCACAATTTTCATAAATATATTAATTAGATATATTAAACCAAATTCATAGATGGTTATTTTTAAGGTTAAATTTAAATAAAATCACTGCAGAATGAAGGATATTTTTTAGGTAACTATGGTCAAAAAAAGATATCACAATGCCACAATTCAGTTTTCATGAGCTGTGTTCTACTCAGCTCAGAGGTGTGGAATTAGTTAATATATACTCAAGGTTTTGAAAACAAAAAAAAAAAAAAAAGGGTTTTTTCTGATTCTAATACTTCTTTAATTTTTTTCTTTTACATTGTTGTTATCAGTATTACATGTATTATTTTTATGATTGATATCATGCATATGCCTCACTCAATCTTTTTGGTAATGTTAACACAAATATTCTCACAGAAGCCTCTTACTTTGACACTTTCCAGTAACAGAACTTAAAAAAACTTTTAGAATTCTGTAGCTGAAAGATGGATATTCTCTTGTGGTTATTTAAGACTTGAAATTTAATAGCATAAAGGAATGCTCTCTTGAGGTATTTTAACTAGATGATTGCAGGTAGTCCTTCACTGAAAAATGTAAGTAATGTTACAGGGGTACTTTTTCCATAATATAATCATATCCCTAAGGCTGTAAAAGATATGAGATTTAGCAGAATATCTGTAATTCCTAAGGGGGGTGATTATCTCCTGACAACTACCCACTAGATTCGCCTTGTTGCTTTTATAAGAAGCCTGCTTTGTGTGAGATAATGCAGCTTAATTTCCTAGAAGATCAGTTGACAGCAGTTTCAACACGTTTCACATGAAATAATCTGTCATTATGAAATAATATAACATTTAGAATGTTCTTTAGCAATTGAGAGCCCTCCTCCAATTCAGTGATCCAGTGTAGTAATAATGATGAGCAAAGTGATATGTCCAACAACCTAAGGATATTGGGAACTTACGATAACAATGGTGAAATATTGTGAAAATCTTACTTTCTGTAGAAAGTTGCAAGATTTTTTATGGTTATTTGTTCGGTTTTGATTTTTTCCAGAATATTGTAATAAGTTCAGTTCAATACTGTGCTTGCAAGAGTACAGATGAAACTGGGTTACCTTCAATCTTGCTTTTTGGATAACAACAGCGAATGACATAACACCTCTTAGCTTAACAATGTCAAATGTAATTTGTTTCCTGATCTGATTTTGAAGTCCTTTTTAAGAAGTCACTCTTAGATAGCTGCTCTTATCGACACTATCCATTAAGGTCAATTTACTGAGTACCAGTGACTCTTCATTGTGGCAGATTCAGTTGATATAAAACTGTGTAGAACAAAGGATGACATATCTAAACTAAGTGACATATTAAAAGTTAGATAATAGCCAATTATCTAAACTTATCCCTTCACCATCACAGAAAAAAGATTTTCCACATAGTAAATCTTATTATCCACTTAACTTAGATTTAGTAGATTCTTTATTGGCTTTTTCGCCAAGATACAGCATTCACCTCTTAAGAAACAAATTTTTGTTATAATCATCCTTCTTTAAACTAAATTGTGCAAATCTCCATTAAAGTTAGCTTTTGCTATGAAAACAGATATTTAAAAAAGTAACAAATGGTGAAATATGTTATCAGCTTTTCCTACACACTTATTCAACAAGAGATCATTCTAATACCCAGTATCACAGTGCCATACTTAATCGAACAATGTATGTATTAGAAAAACCCAAAGAAAAAAATTACTTCTTTCCAAATTGACATTTTTGAAAGAAATACACATAAGAATGGTGGTTTCAAAAATAAGTAACAAAGGATTTGCTAACAGATGTAAGTCTGTGTCTTTTTATGTCTTTATGCTGAATTTTAAGGCACAATCACAAAAGATTGCTTCATGCTTTTTCTCTCTTTTCCATAGATGTTCATAGCAATTGAGTTGAACATGCACAAATTATCAGAGAAAAAAAATGCGTCTCATGTGCAAGTAATATCATTAGAAATCTTAGAAGTATTTTCTTTTTGCTCAGTCAGAGAATACAAACTATAGTGTACAAGTAACTTGAACAAACAGATCTAAAAAAAACCCAAAAATGGCTAGAAAAGGAGTATAAGTCATTACAAAGAATGGCTGGTGGGTAATAAAGCAATAATCACTTTAGAGTAACTTTGAGCAAATGAAATAGAAGGAAAACACAATGATATCCTTGCCTTAGCTTCAAAAAAAGGACAGAAATCAAAAGGTGGAAGACTAGGCCCTGAACAGTATTGTTACAAATGGTCCATTTAATTATGAACATTAAATAAACACTTTTCTTGGAAAAGGTCAGAATTGTTCATCCCTAGCATTTAGTCCTATGTGGTTATAGCAGATAATTTTAGAAGACAGAGCTTATTAAGTCAGTTTATCAGCCTTGAGAAACAAAGGGTTGAGAAAAAAAAGGACAAGATGATTTCAATATCCAAGATGGTACTGGAAACTTAATAGGCTCATGGACTGGGCACTTTATATTGAGTGCAATGCAGATTCCTTCATATATTTGTAGTAAATCCAACAAACCAGATTTTCTTCCGCACATGAAGATCAGCTATGTAAGACATATGCATTTGAATTAGTACAAATGTTTTAAACACAGTAAATTCACTTTCAGGCCCTGTTTCAAACCAAACCCTGCATGTATGCGTGTCAGACTAGCACAAGACATGCAACCGGAAGAGGTAATGGCAGAAATGCCAGGAAAAACTCGTAGGACTCAAAACTCTGAAGTCTGAAACTGAAAATGTTGTGTTTCATTGAAGTTTGCATCAAGAAACTACCAGGATTTCTGAGAATCCTAAAAGACCCTGAAGTAAGCCACAGTCAAGTTTAGCTTGATTCCAGCAGGGTTAAAAATGGTGGATCTCGAAGGGGCTGAACTCCTTACATGCTTTCTGGAAAACCAAAACTATCAAAGGTAAAAACTGTCAAACTGATAAAGAATATTTTTCAAAAAATTTGTTATTTTATGGAAGTTAAGATTTTTCAAAGACATATCACCAACCATGAACAGGTCAAGTGATTTTAAGCAATTTGTAATCCAGATAGAGATAAAGTAGGAACTACCTTCAATCCCTACAGTATCCTGGCTAATTAATGAAGTATTTATTTTACATCATTTTCTTCTGAGCCGTTGGCATTGTTTGACAGTATTCTTTATATGAACTTATTTCCCCAAACAACATTCCTTCTCACAAGAATAATTATACCTTCTTTACACAGCACTGTAAAGGCACAGACAGAAACAATAGTTCACAGTTCAAAACTCTCCTAATTTACCTCCTGTAGTCCTGAAACATGGGGTTCCAGTTTGGCAATTTATTAATATGGAGATGTCAGAAGTTAAAGAAATCCTTTAAAAAACCCGTAGAAAGTAAATATCAATATTTTGGTAAAATAAATTAGATTTAAAGAGTGATTTAAGAGAAGAAAGCCTGGACTTGGGTGGGCTGGGAGGGAAACTGTTCACCTCTCTTCAACACAGGTCAGATATATTTAAAATTTGTGGTTGGCATTCCTGAAGTAGGATGAAGGATTATAATCAATGTATATTGTTATATAACATATGAGAAAATCTCATCTCCTGCATTTTGACAGCGTTTACTTTAAAGTGACAACTCACACTTTCTTAATTAAGGGCACCACTAGTATTTAGAGTTATTTGTAAGCAGACATATTTCAAGGTTTAGAAGTATGAAAGGAAGTTTAATATTAAGACAAGTAGAATCGCTAAAGAGGAATCAATTATTGTAGAGCATAAAACATGACTTGGAAGCTCTTGTTTTGTAATTTTTTTTTTAAGTAATAAAATTTAGCCATAAAAACACTTCAGATTTTAATACAGTTGAAAAATTATTATATTTTGTTTGCTAGAGGGATGCTAACCTTGACACTTGTGATGTGGAAGAAATTTGAATATACATGCTCACAAAATGCAAATTCAGAAGGAAAATATGCCTGATATTCTGACTAAATATTTCAAATTAAAACCATAAATAAATTGGATTTTTTGTTAAAATACAGAGGAAGCATATAAATAGTTTCATTTTTAGAAAATATGACTTCCAAACAAGGTGAAAAGATGTCAAATTGTACTGTTGAAAGACAGGAAGACTGGAGATTTAAACACAACACGGAACACCAGAGAGGTGTTGTCCATGTCCACTATTATGACAAAGATTTAGATTAACTGTCAGAGTTAAGTTTCAAATTCATTTAATTTACCAAGGTAGTGCATTAAATCTTCACCTTTGGAGGACTCCAAGAGAAATTTAAACAGTCATTTGCTACTTAGGGTTATATATGGATGTTCTAAACTGATGCGATGAGGTGAATTAGACCAGGATGCTAGTTCTCTTTAATTTTTTATCTCTACAACTTTTTTATTGTAAATGTATTATAAATGTACAAACAGTTAAATACAATTAACTTCTGTGGTTTTCATTCGAATTGCTATACTCCAAGAACAAAATTAATTAAGTACTAAACTCAAATAAACCTTTGCAAGGAATCAAAAATGTAACGTGATAAAGTGGCTTGGAATGTCTCTGCAGTCAGGTCAAATACTCATATAAACCTTCATACTCACTCAGACTTTTATTGCATAAGACTCTTATTGCACAAGATTCATATAGCTCTTGAATATTTAGAATACAGGGACTGTAGTTATTGACAATGTAGGCAATTTGGTACATAAAATGAAAGCTAAATAAATATACCACAGAGTTCACAGGTGCAATATAGAAATCTAAATACAAACTGATATTCTGAAAAGTCTTATGCAGCTGCTATTAAACTGATGGATTATTTTAGTAACTAAATTTTAGATACCAGCTATATTGATGTATCAATTTACTATTTTCAGTTATCCTGACACCTTAAGTTTATGGCCAAATGTATCCTAATTTTAATTCTGCTGCCACAGTTGGAATTTATCTCACAGTCACCCAGCCAAGACCTAATAGTCAGGCATTTTGGAATCATTGCTAAATCATCTGCAAATATATGCTATTAGAGTTAGCACTTTTACTATTGCGTGAATAAAGCCATAGGAAAAGCAAGTGATGCTCTGAAAACATCAGTGTTTAAAGCATTCTTACAGGATACATGGAACCTATTCTCCCTCTCCCCATGCTTCTGCCGAAGATAATTAAAATCTGTGAGTGCAGTCAAAGAACCACAAAATCAGAAAATCAGAGAATTACAGAATGCTTGACCTTGGAAGTACAAGTAAAGCTAATTGAACCAGGTTGCTCAGGACCATGACCTGTTGCATTCTGAATATCTTTACAGAAGGAGATTTCACGGTATCTCTGGAAAACCTATTACAGTTGGCCACTTTCACAGTAAAACAAGATTTTTCCTGTGTTCAGATGGAATTTCATTCTTTTTAATTTGTGCCCATTACCTCTTGTCTCATCAGTGGGCACTACTGAGAGCAGTCTGGTTGCCATTTCTTCATTACCTCCCGTCAGGTATTTATACACAATGATAAGATCCCCTTAAGCCTTCTCTTGTCCAGACTGAACTGACCCAGCTCTCTCAAGAGAGAATTAGTATATTTCAATGCAAATATGGTAATAACAATATCACAATGCATAGTTTGTTCCTGTAATTTCTATTGGTTCACAAAATCTAGGAATATAATTTATAGAAACATAAATATTGGTCATACAGGTTAGAAAAATTGTCTTTATATGTATTTGAAGAGCAGTGCCCAACTGAAATTGTAAAAACTAAATGTTTATGTGTTGGAATATATGTATATTTTTAGAAAGACTGAAACTAAGGAGTGTGACTGCTCTGTAAGTATTTCAAACAGCCCAAAGGCAGCGTACACTTTTTAATGCACTAGGATGTGTCACTTAAAACATGTCTATATGGAGTATCCAGCCCAATTCTGCACCCAATCAAGTCAACGAGAGTTTATCCACTATTTTCAAAGGGATTTGGATTGAGCTGAGAATAAATATTGCAAAAGTATTCCTGACTTATTTTAAAAGTATCCAAATGCATTTCACTCATTGTGACCCAAAAAAACTCAGCACAGTATAAAAAAAAAAAAAAAACCCCAGCACATGTAACTTGATGCTAAATTAGTCCACCTAGACCAATTAACCCAAAACAGGCTTTCAGACTGTGTAATATCAACAGCTATGTTATATCAACAGAAATAAAATCATAAAGGAGAGAAAGGTTGAGTGAAGAAAACTTCTAAAGGAAATCAGGACAGAATTAAGAATAATTACAAAAAAAGCCTGGGATCAAAGATCTCGCAGACAAGTTTGCACCAAAGTTCAAGATAATACAAATCATTTTATGATTCTTGCAATTCTCTGATGTATTAAAAAAAGTTAGCAAAATACTCTAACTCTATTGAAGTCTTTGTTTTTGAGGGGGCAGGAAGAATGATTTTTGTTAAATTTTCTGGTATTTTAGTTGGCTATGTCCTATGAAGGACTAAATTACTACTAATGCACAAGAAAGAAAATGTTTGATTACAGGAAGAAGAACTGTACATTTGTACAAGTGTGGGCTTCTGTTGCTTACTCGAGTCCCATCTCCTTTCATTTTTTAGCAATTAAAATTATGATAAAATATAAACATGGAAAGCTAGAAACTCTCATATTTTCCTTGAAGAAATTTGAAATCTGGTTAAATTCTCATATTAGTAAAAGCAGCACCTCAAGTAGTTGGTAAATTATCCACCAGAGTCCAACTTCTGTGAAGGGAAGCAGAACAAATACACACCCAATTATCTTGACCAGTTATGAAGCAGTACATGCTAATCTGTGTGGAAATTGGAGGTAGCAGTTCTAGGTTAATGCCATATAGCTGCTAATGCATAAACTGATTGGATGGTATCTTCAATTCTCTGGCTTTTTTTTTTCTCTTACCCTTTTCCTGTTTCATTTTTCTTCCTTTTTTTTTCTCTATCTTTTTTTTTTCTCTTTTTTTTTTTCTCTTTTGAAAAAGTTCCCAAATATTGGTGCACTATAGATTTTCCATTTTCAGTATCAGCACTTTCACACAATGTTTTTCACACTGCTCGCTGGCAATGTCCATTCTACTTGCTTATAGAAAGATAATGATAAATAATGTAAATGCTTTCAGATGCCTTCCATATGAGGTGTAAACTATGTAAATATTCCAGCTCATTATGAGCTGGGATAGAAACTGAAACTCAGAAAGTAGATTTTAAACATACATAAATCACAGCAGCATAACTAGTACAAGCACTGCTTTTGTGAATATAAAGGGGGAATACAGGCTTGTTAATGTTTTCAGAAATTCACATCTGTGCACTATTTAACTAAACTAATAGAATTAGTAAATAGAATAAAATAGAATAGAATAGAATAGAATAGAATAGAATAGAATAGAATAGAATAGAACTAATAGAATTGTGTATGGACTGATTTCAGAACTGTTTTGAATGAAAAATAATTGTAAAAATTAATTTTATTTTATATTTATTTGAGTGTACATCATATATAGTTATATCGTGGTTTTTTAATTGAAATGGCATTTCATACGAAAGAAAGCAGAACTTATTACTGTCTTTTTCTAGGCTCATTATAATCCTAGTCATAGTGGTATCGTCCACACACAGAATTAATGCGGCTAAATCTTCATTTCATCAAGATTTTCAAGTGCATTAATTTGCATGTTGCAAGAATAGTAACTGTAATCTCTTTTCCTCAGGCAGATTCATCAACATTTGTGACTTCATAAGTGAAGCCAAAAAAGAACAAGTTAGAGTACAGAGACAAACAGTTCTACTGTAATTCAATCTTAATAAGAAATTGTCAATTCCTAGTAAAATCTTTTTCAGTCTACTTTCTATGTCTTTAGAACTTACTAGAAGTTAAAAATGTATTTTCAATCATTTGTTCTCCGATGTTTCCTTTAATAGAAATTAAATAATAATTTAGTATCCAATGTTCATAACAAATATTCAGTAGCAGATAACTAATAGCTTAATACTAAAGGATGGAAGGACCTAGAACTAGATGACTGAATGCGTAACTCATGATGGGAATCATTATGGTTTTTTGTAATACTGTTGGCTTGATAATAACTCATAGTTCATAGATGTAGTTATAAGTAAGGAAATTCAGATGTAATAGCTTTTGGGTAAATCTGAAGCTATCCATTTCATAGCATATTGGTAATTAGGATTTAATTAGGTCTAGCTCTGCTGAAATTTCATTCAGGACAAGTAGACACCAAAATGAAGTTTGGTGCCATTCAGCAGTTTTGGTTTGGTTTAGGTTGTTTCGATTTGAAGTTTGCAGCATATTTGGTGCCATTCAGCAGTTTTGGTTTGGTTTAGATTGTTTTGATTTGAAGTCTGCAGCATATTTGGCACAGGTTTAATAAATAAACTAAGCAAGGGTTTTTTGTATATTTACTTAACATCACTGCTGTTGGGAGAGGAATGCAATATTTCAAAATCTTGTGTGTTTCACCCTAGGACATTTTACACTGAAAATCCTCATGAGTTTTAGGAGCGTGTTGACTGGTCATTGAGCCTGTATTGTGTGACTTTTCATCCCTGATGACTTGCATTACATATGACAAGGAAAAACAAAAACTACATGAAGGAAATTAAAAATTCTGCTGTATTATTTTTTTCAAGATTTTCTAGATGCTTATCTATAATTAACGAACCCTGATTAATCACAGTTCATATATTGCTGTAATTTTTATCTATTAAAATACTCTCACATCAAATTAGAATTATTCAGTCAACTACGAAATAGAGAGCTGTAGGTAAAACATAAGTAATAATTATTAGGAAAGATTTGTAAAAACTCTGTTTCTTTCTAAATTATTATAAGTATTTAAAATTCCAGTTGCATTTCATACACTCTGAATAAATTCTTTTGTAAAGCTATACATGGGATTTTTTTATCTAAAAATAACCTTTTGGGTTTTATACTTTTAAGGAACTTCCTAAGACAAAGCTCTGTGTTTCTTTGACATGTCTCTGTAGAACATTTTAATACAGAATAATATCACCTCTGTACTAAAAAAAAACCCATTCTAAAAAAACATTTGCATGTTTTTCTTTGATATTTCTGTTTTGTCAGTTGCTCTTACTGCATTATATTTTCTAAGGATTTTGAATACTCTGATTAGATGTTATTTTTAAATCTGTTAATTTTCTGCTTTTGAGAATAAAACTGTTAGGTCACTGAAAAATTACCACATGCTCTGTTTTTCCCAATCTTGTGATGTCATTTCTATAAAATTGAGATTTCCAGACTGTTAAAATTTTTTTGTTAGAAACCAATATTTTCAGGTACCTGATACACTTTCTTGAAAGTGAAGATTTCCTGGACTGTTGACACTAGGTAGTAAAGATGAAAATATAAGGATTTCACCTCATTGTGGTTTATTCAACTCTTCAACACTGTTCCATGAGCTTTTTCACACTTTTACTTTGCAACTAAAAATGGCATTTCCAAGTTTTAAAAGACACTTTTAAAAGACATGTTTTAAAAGACATTTCCATGCTTTTAAAATTGATATAATATGTAGAGAAATACCTATTTGGTAGCATCTAATAGCACAATCAGGCTAGTTTCTTTGGGCAAAATTAAATGTCATTGTACCTCAAGCTAGAGTATAACTTATCCATGTGTTCCTTCACAACAATAAGTGAGCTGTTAATAGTCATTGTTGCAAGACTTAATAAGATATTACAGGCTTTCCACATTGTTGATTCTAAATACAGTAATTAGACTCAGCTACAATAAGCTTATAATAAAACTATAATGATATCAGAGGCGTTTAAAAAAATGCTGTAATGCAATGGGACAAAAAGCTGAAATAATCAACATAGGTACAACACACAGAGTTGACTGAATCACTAAATCAGAATACATTTACAGAAAAATATAAACAAATTCTAAAAAAAAAAAACAAAAAAACAAAAACACCAAAAATCAAACTGCAGTCACTATCATTTTACTTTGACTACTTTACAGAGTATTTTCACCAAGAGTCTTCTGTTTTACAGGCTGAAGAGGTAGAACTTTCCTACATCTTCACTCTGCTTTTTTAGTTCTTGTTTATCACTATCACAGTCCATTCTAAAATATACATTGTTATCTGTAAACAGCTGGCTATCAGTAGCTCATGGAATCCCGCACAGAACTCCAGCCTGGGGGTCACGAATCTGTCACTGATCTAAAATAGCTGGATTGTTATATTTCAGGCCATAGTGAAAGCATTTTTTATACTCCTCATCCCTCAAGACTAACAGAAATGATGATTTGGATGGATGAGGTACACACTCTTTACAAAAAAGGGCCTGTGCTTTTTATCTGGAGTGTATAAAAACTCGCGATGACTCAAGAAAGTGCTTCAAGGGCACCCCAAGGGCATGCACGATTGAGTACAATTTACCAATCAACTCTTGAGCTCTCAGGTGCAAACAGGAAATGATAGAACACCAAGGTGATAAAAAGTCCCAGGATCCTTTGAGCAGAAATAGAATGTTTTTACTGAAAAATATGCATGATGATTCATCAGCAACAGTAGCACCAGACAAGGTTACTTCCTGCATAGGACTATGGAGTGTTTGATTAAAAAATTGATGAAAACACACAGACTTTTACAGTATTTCTCATGCTTCCTTTGCTTCATCACTGTGTCACTATGACACAATCATTTTCTGTCATGAGGGGCTCACAACGGTGACAACAATTTCTCTTATACATTTAAAAAATGTCTACTACTTCTATAAAGAAGGAAACAGAGATTTCTCTTAACAAGACACTGAATCCTAAGAGATTTATCTGATGTATAACATTGGCTATGAGTAAATTAAATTCATCTTAATGCCTTTTTCTACTTTCCTTCATTTGTGGTCTTTCTCACCAGTTCTTTTTTTTTTTTTCTTTGTGAAGTGCACAGTGAATTAGTAGCTAAAGAAACATACAAATTCAATATCATGTCTCATTATAAACAGTGAATTTATGTTCATTGTAGTCTGTATCTGTCTATCTGTCGTACTTCACTCTTTCAAGACCTATTTATATAAAGTGTTCAGCTACTGGTGTGTGGGTTTTAGTTTCATTTTTCCAATAGCAATGCGGTCAAAGCTTTTTTCATCCTTAAATTTGTACCATAATTTCAAACAGTGACATTATCAACACTGGAAAAAGGTAAAGTAGGAAGAATCCCAATTATCTTTGAATTAAGCAAAAGAAGGGAGAATACACAGTCTCATTTTCACACAGTACAAAATCACTGCCTCTATCCATAACTTGTCTAAATGGAAAACCTCAAATTTTGCCATTATTTTTTTGCAAAGCAATGTTTATCTAATATTCCTCTTATCTTCATGACTATTCCATATCTAATTTGCATAGGTAATTCCAAAATGAAAAATGATGCATCTGATGGTAATTACACATGGATAACATTCAGAATATAGTTAAGTAAATTTGATTTGTTTTGTAATAACTTTCAAGACGTTTTATGTTACACATTTGCATGTAAACACCTTAAAATATTAACATAGTTATGTCAATGGAGGGCAAAATAATTCCTGAAAGTCAGGGTGAAAATATAATGTCTTTGAATAAAATTAATTTATTTCAAGTAGTCATAGTCGTTATTCTTCTAGAATGGTTACTGATGTATCTGATACAGTTTGACCCACTTATGGAGAGGGAGGATCAAAAAAACTCACTGTGGAAATTTCATTATTCACTGCAGAGTGACGTAACCATCTGCTGAAAAATACAATGTATGAGTTGTACTCAGGATGAGCACAAACATCCCACCTGGGATCCTATTTGAATTATCCTTTTTCAGTGGTTAGGGAGAACTTGTAATCTCCTAGTGACAAATCTCTTTTGAAATAATGTGGCATCAAGAAAAATCATTAAGGGAATGGAGGGGGGAGGAATATTTTCCTCTCAACTGGAACTTTACTGGTAAATAAGCAAACAATATGTTTTCTTTTAAAGTCTTTCTTATATTAATGATCATATTAGTAAAGTATGAATTATACATCCTTACTTGTACAAAATAGATCACTCTCAACGCTTCAGACAAGATTTTTAGTGGCTTAGATTAAGTAAGTTCTAATGTGAATATATTGATTCTATGACAGTTTTTAATTACACTTCAGGCATATTGGTACCAATAATGGTCCAATACATGCATCTATAAAATCATGTATTAGATATCTATGAGATGCACCAAATTACATATGTGAACATATATGTATACATATACACAAAAATTAAAAAAAATTACATAGATATGTATTTATGTACTCATAGATTAAAAAAAAATAAATAATCTAAACTTAAAATTATTTTTATTTATACGGAACTTTTTTTTTCCCATAGAGATGATTGAAAACACTGCCTATACTGTATTCAGCAGTAGAAGTTAAGATAATATTTCACTTGGAGTTGTACAATTACTTATTCTTGCACAAGACTATTAACCTGAAGCATTGAATATGTTGCTACAATAGGCTTCTTGTTTAACAAATAAAATTAGAAAAAGTTAAATGTAAATTATGTAACAAGAATGTGAGTGATATTTATGACCTAAATAGACTCTTATTGCTATGGAACAGTTTCTGCAGAATACCACATGCCTATTTTAATTGTATTGATGACTGTTTTTTTAAATGAAGCTTGTTTTCCTTATAAACAAAGTAAGATGTGAAATATTTTAATCTCAATAGAGTAATGAATATGCAAAAACATAAGGGAATTTAGGCGGAACAAGATTTGGAATTTTGTTTTTAGCATAGCAGAACTGGCAAACATACAAATGACTGAAATGCAAACATGCATCATTTTCTACTATCAAATGTAAAACAAAAACCAAACCCTCTTTCAATATGGCTATCAGAGTGTTTTTCTATGACATAAAAATATTCTTCTGAACTAGGATGATGCTACAGGGAAACATTAGAAGCTCTAAACCAAAAGTAAATACGCATTTGAATACTTAATGCTGTTAAAACACGTCAGTGCATTAAAACCACCCAGATCTACAGTCACTTTGTGCCTATAATCATAAGGATCTTTACTATCTTCACTTACCTTGGTCTTCATTAGTGCCACCAAAAACCTTAAAAGACTTTTGGATAGGATTATTACAGAAATTGAACCTTAATTGGAACTTAATCTCTATAATTATGCATAATTACCCATGTTTATTACTCCTACGATGAGCACGCATTTTTCTTTAGCTGTAAGGTAAAATGAGTTAAAGCTTCTAGAAGCACTGGATAACGTGATTTGTATGCACTTCGCTGACTTTATTAGGCTGTAAACTTTTAAAATTCAATTAAAAATGTATTTTCCCTTTTTGGCCTTTGACTTTGGTAAGGAACATGAATAGAAAGAAGTACAACTCTTGATGGCAAGTGGCAGCCTGTCATTTCTTTTATTCCTTGAAACATGGGCCAAAAATTATGTAGTACTGTCCTTTGTCTGGCTTCTTTCCATTCTGAAATCCACAGATGAACCAGTATACAAACACAAGGGAAAAGAAGGGCACATTTAATCCAGTTGTATTATTTTTCAAAGATAAATATGGTTAAATCAGACTTACTTAGTCTCAGTCATTAGTTTAGAGTCTATTTAAACTACAAGTCATGTTGGTTGTCACCCCAGGGAGTAGACTTGTGATGACATGGCACAGTCATTTGTAAAACTACCCTTCATAAGTAATGCAGCTTGCTTGTATGAGTTTCACTATTTGTAAAGAAACAACCTGTTTGTCCATATTAAGTTTTCTGAGCTCAATCTTTTAAAATTTGATACCTGTGTGAGCAGTATTTGTATTCAGTAGCCACCATCATCATCAATTTTGCGAAATCAGTTATGAGGTTATATCCATTTACTTTTATAGTCTCAACCATCACTGCACCTGCCTCAGAGATACTTACAGATATCATACCTATGGTGTTCTGGGGATAAGGAAATGCTGTGGCCGTGGAAAGTGTTTAAAATAGACTATTATTCTGATTTGGTGGTAATATTTTATATAAGGAGGAACTAAGATATGGTCCCAAACTTTTTTACTCAATTCAGCTTTTCTTGTTTAACAAGGAAGTACTGTGACATTTTTTAAAATTAAGTGAATGGAAGCGCTAAGAAGGGATTCAAAGTCAGTGTTGTTTTCTTTTGCATGTTTCTACCAAATCAGTTACTTGATTACCATTAGAAATTCAATCCTAGCTTAATGTATGTTATGTGTCATGATGAAAGGTGAGAGTAATCAGACTGTATATATGTTTCTTTTTTTATCTATTTTTTTTAATCTTGTGGGAATGATCACCTGAATTTTCAATATAATATGTTATTTTTTGGACAAAGGAAAATGCAGATGTGCAGCAAATTCAGGTAAAGAAGTTTGATATTGGTATTGATCAGTTAGATAGATGTCATTAACCAGAAGCTGGAGGGTAACTATATATATATATATATATATATATGTATATATATATATGTATGTATGTATGTATGTATGTATGTATGTGTGGGAATTTGTGTAATGTGTGTGCGTGCACTTGTGCTTTTGATTTTGTTATCCAACTTGAATTTCTCAAATCTGGGAACAATGAAAAAAGAATGTATACATGGTTGAGATTGTCACAAGGAAAACTGGAGAATCATACTTTACCACTCAGAAAGAAGCATATACTAAAAGTTTTAATCTGCATCTGAAAAAAGTAATTCCTAAATAATGTTTCATTGATGTCTAGATCATGTAAATAAATATACCTTGAAAAATGTTGATGCTTAATTCTTCTCTTTCAATTCCATTTCATGAATCAAGCTTCTAAATTGAAGGAACAAATCATTTTGTTCCTATCTGAACATAGCTGAGAGTCTTAAGTTTAAAACATACTAGTGACTTTTATGTATTTATGTACTCATAGATTAAGACACACCCATCTCCAATCTGAATGGCTTTCCAGTATTCCCTATAACCCTACATTAGATCCCAGAATAATGACTATGCTTCTAGTTTACTGATCACCTCTATCCATTGCCATTCACCTAGAAAGCAGCAAGTATGGGTTTTGTTGCAACCTTTGTTACTGTGATTCCATGTTTCTACTTATTCATGGTCTTAGTTTTGTATGTTACATTATACAGTAATTAAATACAAGAAAATAGCTATAAACTTAGAAACAAAGACCAGAGCAGTGGATGTTCTTTTTTCACTTGAAGACCCTGATCAGTATTACTTGCTTTTTCTCTCTTGTTCAGTCATACTTTAATGATACACCATTCAGGAAAGTTTCAGAATTTTCAAGGTTTTCTTGTGGTTAAAACGCTGTTATGGTGCAGACATATATGGAAACACTTCAGCCTGAAGAGCTCTGTAGTTTGATTTTGTACTTATTGGTCACTTCTGTAGCTCCTTGAGCTGTTACATAATATAACAATAACTACCCTTAAAGTTATTAAAAGATTCCACCAACTTAGAGTAACTAACAATAGCTAAGTCAATCTAAGAGTATTTGTAAGAAGGTTACTTAGTTCCTACATCCTTACTGTACTCTGGAAGAAAGTGAGCAGTGATTTGCAAAGACCCCTAGAAGATCTAGGCATAGCTAGAACTCTTTATATCTGTCCAGTTCTGACACTAAAGAAGATTTTATGAATTATGCCCCAACAGATTCAGACACCTTCTAAAAGTTTTTAGGTTTTCAAAGGAATTTCAAAGGAATTAAAGTTTTGTATACCTCAGCTTCACTTCAGTCCTTCTCTTGGGACCTTTTCATTACATTAGATATAGCCTTAGATCTGTAATTAGGACTGAGAAAATGATTTGACAGTCCCTCATTTATTAAATACTTTTATCTTTTTCAGTGTATGAAAGCATCATTAATATTTTTGTATTAACAAAATGAGCTACTATAAATTATTCAGTGAGGACACTGTGCATATAAATAACCATCAGGGCAAAAGAATCACTTGTTCAGTTAATTATCAACACTCACTGCAACCACTGTCAAATAAAGGAGTATTGTGTAGCACACATGCTTACAAGTGTCAGGTCAATTCATTAATATGAAGGGTACAGTACTGGTTGCAAGAAGGTCTAAAGAGCCTGCTCTCATAACTATTGGGGGAAAAAATAAAAATAACAAACCAACCAATCAACCAAACAAACAAAAAGATAAAACCCAGACAAACAATTGCAAAACCCTGTTTCCCTAATAATTTTTTTTTTAAACACTACCTTCACTTCTGTTATCTTGCCTAATAGATACTAACTACGCTAACAGAAACAGTTCAAGGAAAGGGAGTATGAACAAGATAAACAACAAAATAAAAGGCTAACCAAATATAAAAAACAAACAAACAAATATAAATCAAAACCCTATAGAAGAGGAAAGTCCTCGATCACAAGTTTTTCTTGTTTTACCTTTTAACATACACTAATATTGTATTCCAATTTTCAGGATGTAGCTAGGGATACAAAAATCCGATATTTATAGTGGAAGCAATAACGATAATACACAGCTGTGACTACATGTACATAATGATGACTTTTCAGCTTAGGAATAAAAAATCTCCAAAGAACAAGGATCTTAGACACAGAGAAGGAATTAATATATTGAAAATTCCTCCTGTATAGTGAAATGACAATTAAAATGACACAGCCTTTAAGAGCCAGATGCAAGTCAATTAGGTAATCAAAGAGAGATTTAGCTAGATTTGCAAATAAATTATTTTTATTTCCTGCTATACCAATCACTTCTCATTATTTCTTACTCAGATTTGTGAGGCTTAAAACTCATTCAAGCTTTTTCAATTCTGTCAGCTGTGATTTTATAATAAATTTCTTAAATATTTTTAGTGGGATATATTTGACAGATATTTCTTCCTCAAAGCTCTTTTTTTTAATTAAAAAAAATCTTTTAAATAGTAGTATAATGTACTGCATAAAAGAGAATTCTTATCTCTTTGTTTGTATATGTCTTAGGGAAATTAGCCTCAGAGTTAGAGTAAACCTAATGGTAATCTACAGTATCCGTGTAGGAATGTTGAGCAATCTTTGGGTTGTAGCTAATCTAAACTTTGCACTATTCATATTTTGAAAATATTTTATGTAAAAGGAGTGATGGGTGAATGTCCTTCAGTAATACCTTAGAAGCGAAAATGTAACATATCATTTGTTTATGACACCTTAGTAATTGAGTCACAGTTCTTCTTAAAGTTGGTATATAACATAATTACATGAGAGCTGATATAAACAGGAAGTTGTCACACCTCAGCTCATCACAAAGTTATTTTTAATCATTAATTTATTGAAACAAACAAATCAACCAGGTTTCACAATATCTAATTTCTGAGTCATCATTATTTTCTTCCACGAGCTTTAAACAAGTTAACACACTGAAATTATGAAAGTTGTATGCATTTAAATGCAAATCTATTTTAGCTGTCTGATAGCAGTTCAAAGCTGCAAGGAGAAGATAAATAGTTTATCTAATCACATGATAATTAATGCAAATGTTTTTCACAATGTTGATTGGTTATGTTCCTGTCATTAAAATCAAAAGATATGCATGAAATGTTTTTATTACCTTCATTAATGATGTTAAGCTCAAGAAATGTAGATGCACAGCTATCATGCATGTTGCATATTAGGATTGGCAAAAACACATTTCTGTGTGCTAACATTTTAAAATTTTAATGAATACTAGCAAAAGCAATAAAACCTATGTCTGGCTCTTCATGCCTTTAATATTATAATATGGATATGAATAGTGAAATTGCAGACAAAATATATTTTCATCATTTTAATTTTCATTTTGCATACATACGATATAATTAATGTACTAAATAAACTAATAGTTTACAAGACTTTAATTTAGAAAACAATGTAGAGGGTAAAAGACTGCAAGATACACTCATGTACTCATGACTAGAAAGTGGACATGTTTTGCAAATTTGTGCTATTACTGACTTCTTGTTTCTTAATTTTCCCTAGATACCACTCCAATATTAGTAAAAGATGTTAAAAGTTTTCTCAAACATTCTAACTTTATGAACTTCTAGTCTTCAGAAAGCTATCTTTATTTGTTTATTTTATTGAAACATCAATGAAACAGCTTGCAGAATACCTATGATTAAGTGACAATAAATGATTATTCTCAATATTATTAGTAACTGTACATGCTATTATTCATTACATGCCACAAAGAGGACATGATTCAAAACATCATTGTACTGAATAGTGCACATTATGGAAAACTATTCTCCTAGCTTAGTTATAACTTCAGGATTGCAACAAATGGCACAAAAAAAAGAATTCTCATGAGGAAAATTAGAAGATGATTTGTGTCAGAGGGGATTCTTGAATAAAGATTACCTTTTAGATTATCTTTTTCAAATGTGTCTACCTACAGTTAGTTTACTCAAGCCACTCAATTCCTTTCTTTCTAAAGATCAAAGCACAACAAAAAACATACCACCTTTTAATGGAAATAGGAATTCTGAAATTCATCCTAAAGTCTTGATTTTGCCACTGAGTTGTGTGCTTTCAGATGCTACTAAAATTTCAAACGCAGAAAACATTCATATTGTGATCATCTCAGATGATCTTAGGCATCTGAAATATATATCCTTGTAGCTAGATTACAACTTTATGTATTAGGCTGGTAATATTTAAGGTGAATTACCTCAAACATAGGTACTAAGTAATCGTCTACTTTACATGAAAAGAGTTGAATCCTCAAGCTCACTTCAAATTCCCCAAAACTGGTGTACAATGACTCAGAACACAGTATTAAAATTTACAGAAAACTAATGTTGTAAAATCATAGTTTGGGAATTTTATGGCTTCATTGGTAGTTTGGAACAATTTAGGACTACTACAAGTAAAAATATACAAACATTTAATCAAATATTTTAAAAAGAAAACCCTCAGATATTCTCAAGGGTAACCTATTTAGCAAGTAATTCAGTTGAAGAGGAATAATGATGTTCATTGTAATAACATCTACTCAATAGAAAGATATAACAGCTTCTGTCTCTCAATAATATTTTTACAGTCTTTATCTCTAAGGAGAGGTAGAAAATTACTAGTAATTATGCACATATAAACATTTCCTCTCAAAGCTATTAAAAATCTCCAGAGAAGCGCTATTAAGAGCTGTGCCTAAAGGAGCAAATAGAAGTATTTCATAGGATAATAAGATAATTTGAGAGAGAACTAGGCCAACCTCCTGCTCAAAGCAGGTTCACCTGTGAGGTACAACTGACTTAGTCAGGGCTTTATCCATTTGGGTCTAGAAAATCTCCAAAGTTGGAGCTCACAATTTCTGAGAGCTACATGATCCATTGCCTGACTATCCTTTTAGGAAAAAAGTTTCTTATACCCAGTCTGTCTCGTGTTTCACCTTTTACCTGTTGCCTCTAATCCTCCCACAATGCGTGGCTGCGAAGAGCCTTGATCACTTCACCTATCCCCTGTAGTTAGTGAGGAGCTGCTGTTAGGTCCCTTTGAAGCTGTCTCTTTTCTGGGCTGAATGGTGCCCCATCTGTCACCCTCTGGACAAGTGCTCCAGCCCTGACCATACTGGTAGCCCTCTGCTAAACTTGCTCCAGTTAATTTATGACTTTTTTGTACTCAGCAGGCCCAAAGTTGGAAGTTTTCTTACAGATGTGGTCTAATGAGTCCTGAGTAGAGGATGATCATCACTTGCCTTGATTTATTGGCTATTATCTGGTTATCAGAGTCCCAGAGGCTGTTGACCATCTCTGCTGATAGGACACACTGCTTGCTGGTTTTCAGCTCTCTGTCCCCAAGGACTCAGTAGTTTTCCTCAGACCTGTGACCAGGTCCCTCAAAACCCCAGCCTGCAACAATGCCAGAATCTCCCTTCTCGTGGCTAAAAGGCTCTGCATTTGTCCTTTAGTGTTTCATTAGTTTAACATCAGCTCATTCCTCCAGCCTGTCAGTACAGATACATGTGTGCAGACCCATTACTCCTGTGGTTGACTCCAAGTGTGGAGAACAATCTTTTAAACACGGCCTTCTGAGCCAGATCATCCAAACAGTTTATTGTTCATCTGGTTGTTTAGCCACCCAGTGCATAATGTGCTAACTTTAAAAACCAGGCTTTTGTGGAGTAGTGTCAAAAGCCTTGCTAAAACTGAAGAAAATGACTACTCTCCCCTATGAACCTATGAACCTAGTTATGAGACAAGAGGAAATGGGCTCAGGTTGTGCCAGGGAGTGTTTAGGGTATTAAGAAAAAATTATTCACCAAAAGGGTTGTCAGACATTGGGATAGGCTGCCCAGGCAGGTGGTCTTGTCACCTGGAGGTATTTGAAAGACACATAAATGTGATACTTTGGGACACAGTCTAGTAGTAGGGGTTAGCACTTGGACTTATAATCTTAAGGGTATTTTCCAGCTCAAATGATTCTATGGTTCTATGATCTGATCACATAGGATAGGCAGGATTATCAGAAACTAAGTACATCTGCTGCAACACAAACATAGCCACAACCACAGCCACTTTGAGCTCCTGCTTTGGTGTGGACATATTCGTCACCACAGATGCTTCAAGACATCCTACTCTCATGTGGACTTATGCACAGGTCACAGTTCCTCTGACTTGAGCTCACACTGGAGTTCCAGTCTGTCCAGTACAGCAGCACAGAAACAGCAGCGATGCCCTGGGCACCTGCCAGCCCAGGCACATCATGTTATCAAAGTGTTCCCAGGAACAGCAAAGTGATCAGCAGCACAGCGGTACAGTAAGCAGCAAAAGCAAAAAGCAGCCACTAATGAGCACTCATCTCTAATATACAGTAAGGCAAGCAGGCCCTATGGCAAGTGCAGGAGCCTGCCAACTGATAGCTAAACAGCAACAACAGCTATAAATTCGATCCAGCATATTCCAATAAAATATGTTGCGATCTTGAGCCCTTCAAGGCCTGTGATGGATGCCAAAAAGTACTGTCACGGTTTAATGCCAGCTGGCAACTAAGCACCACAGAATCACTTGCTCAACACTCTCAGCAGGGTGAGGGAGAGAATCAGAAGAGTAAAAGTGAGAAAACTTGTGGGTTGAGATAAAGACAATTTAATGGGTCAAGCAAAAGCCACACATGCAAGCGAAGCAACACAATTCATTCATTCACTGCTTCCCATGGAAGACAGGTGTTCAGCCCTCTCCAGGAAAGCAAGGCTCCGTCATGTGTAATGGTGACTTGGGAAGAAAAAATGCCATCTCTCCCCTCACTCTTTTCCTTCTTCTTCCCCAAGGTTTATATGATGCTATACGATCTCTAATACCTCTTTGGTCAGTTGGGGTCTGTCCTGTCTGTCCCAGTTGTGTCCCCTTCTAACTTCTTATGTATCCCCAGCCTCCATGCTGGTGGCATGGGGTGAGACGCAGAAAAAGCTTTGGTATTGTGTAAGCACGGTTCAACAATTAAAAAAAAAAAAAGCCATGTGTTACCAACACTGTTTTCAGCACAAATCCAAAACACAGCCACATAACAGCTATTATGAAGAAAATTCACTCTATCCCAGCCAAAACCAGCACACACAGCCAACTCTCTGGCTCTGTCCTCTGTAATTCATGCTTATTATTTCCTCAGTGACTGGAATGCTTTTGATCTGGTTTCTTTCAGGGTGTCAGTCTAATATATCAATCAGATAAAGCCCAGCTAGAGATCACATGAAACTTTAGGAAAATGTACTGTGTAAATGTTAAGATAATTGCACAGCGAAGTAAATTTTCTGAAGTAATTTAATATGGTATTTTTCCTCTCTTGCCCTGCATTATACATTCTACACAGCACAGGGGTTTTTTTACACTGCGTTTAGATCTAAAACTTAGTAAATTAATTCATTCCTATAAATGTACTGTATAAATAAAAATGTTTATTAACATCATATTAAGGCTGACATCAACATAATTAAAATGATAGCAACATATATTATAAAGTTCTACTTTTTTCCTTCTTTTTTTTTTTTTTCCCAGGCAGAAGAGATTTATGGAAACAACTATGTAATTCGATAGCATATATGTTAAATTAATGCTCACCCATGTTTCATTTTTTCATAATTGTATTTAAACCTCATTTTTGCAAGCCTAGAAGATTAAATGCAAGACATACTTTCTGAATTCAAGATAATTTCCTTTCTGAATTTAAGATAATTTCCTTTCTGAATAACATCTATTTAAGATGAAGCAAAAATGAATAATTTTGTGCAGGTGAAAATCACACTCCTATTGAATTGTTACTACCTAAAGTAGAGATTTTAAAGAAAAGCATACAGAAACAGACTGTACATTTTAGTAAAACAGGAATGTTCTGTAAAACTTTCTGAAAATCATGAAATTAAGACAATCAGTAGATCTTGCCCCACTGTAAAGGGCTTCAGATAAGAAGGTTTATCAGAATCCCACCACCTGAATGGTCTATCCAGTGAGGAAAGGACCATGTGATACTGTGCCATTTTGACCTGAGGAATACTGCCTCCTATTTTTTGGCATTTTTATATCACTTCTAGATTGGTACAGGGTTCTCAGTAGACATGTGGTAATAAGTTCATGACTTTACGTACATTTTACATACATACACACGACCTGGTGTAAGTTTGCAGTAAGTTTGCTGCTACTGTTAACACATTGAAATTATCTGTATCAGCTTTCTTAAAGCTTTGTATAAAGTCTTTATATTACACAACAATGTACACTGCAGTATTATAATGAAAAAGAGGAATATCTGACGGATTTTAATTATTTTGTACGTGGCATCTGAAAACCAGTCCAGATATCCTAAAATATTTCAAACTTTGTATATGTCTAAGGTTAAGAAGCTGAAACAAGTCCCTGCATTTAGTCAGCTGAGGAGGTCTTCAGATTCTCCCAGGCTTAATGCAGTTACCTACCCTTGGAAAGTTTTTTGACGCTGTTTGAAACATTATAAACTGTTGTTCAGTTGCCTGAACTTAGAAACTTAGTGTTATTTTAAAAGCACTAGACTAACTCACCTAACTTCAACTGGTTGTTTAAAAGGCTCATGGCTTCCATAGATCCTGTTCCCTACCTTCCAGACTCATGGAGCATGAATTGTATATTTTGAGACTTCTCAGGAGTCTTACGATTCAGCACTTGAGTAATGACTTCTTCACCGTATACTCTATTTCCCTCTTGGTGTCTGAGTCATCCTAACAGAACTGACAGTTATGGCTAAGCATTTCTAAAAGGCCAGTCCCCATATAAAACATTTCGGGAGGATTAATTGATATTCTAGGGCACCTGTGTAGGCACATTTAGATATCTGTATTCAGCATATGTATATATAGTCCGGAGTTTAATTTCCCCTCTATATTTGTTAAAAATGGCTTTTCTGAAAGTAAAATGAACAAAATTATTTCTTTATTTCTCAGAAAACAGGAAGATACAGCTAAGTGTGTAGAACTCATAAACTGAGGATTCTAACCATTAGATTTGATGACATAGACATTCATATTCCTTATTGTTTTGAGTTTTAGACTAAATAATATTAATAAGAGAGCTCATGTAAGAGTAAATTAGGAAGGGAAATAGAATCTTATACTAATGTTTAATTTTCATAATCAATGGGGGAAAAAAGTGGGTAATGAATGATAGATTTCAGAAGTAAGTTATAGTTCTTTTCAGATAATTTTTCTCAGTTTACCACAGGGAAACCATCATTACACATGCATAATGATGCATGTGACATGAAAAAGTATCTGATCCAATGAGAGCCTTTAAATATTTTTCCTTTTTTTGGTTTTGGGGGGGGGTGGGTTTGTTTTGGTTTGATTTGGGGTTTTTTTTGTTGTTGTTGTTTGGTGGGTTTTTTTGTTTGTTTTTTGTTGTTGTTGTTGTTGTTGTTGTTGTTTTTGCTGCTGTGGTTGTCAGAAGAAATTATAGAATAATGTGGCAATACTTCTGGTAATTTTAAGTGAATCGGGTTTGCTGCAGGTAACAGACGTCCTTTCTAATTCACTGTGACTTTCAGCATTTCTGTGACAGAAAGTCTCTACCCTCAAAACGCAAGAAGTTTTGCTGTGTCAAGAAACAGTATAAAAGTAGTTCCTATGGGAGACCACATAAATGAGTCTAGATCCACACTGCTGAACTACTCTGCCTAAGAGAAGATCCAGAGTCTTCAGGCTAAAAGGTACAAAGTACCTAGAATTATTCTTAAAGCAGATTAGCTATATTGGTAATACGTAACATTTGTAACTGAGACTCCTAGACCCTAATACACCTCTTACAGGACACTGCAAGTGGACTTAGCTTGTGTCTGAGAGTTTTGGGCTCATGATTTGGATGGAAACTTCAAGAACAGCAGTTTTGAGTCATGCCTTTGTCTCTTGGTATGTGGCAAACTACTTTGGGAGGAGGATGAGATCTGAAGGACATTACAGCTGTTGTAATAGTGTTGAAGAAGAGTATTAAAGATTTTGTAAGGTGAAGATGTTAAGTGTAGTTTCACTAATGGTGCCTTCTGAAAGTGATGCTTGCAGTCTTTTTGGAGTAGCTGGTTGGATCAAAACGCAACCCAAGAGCTAGCTGATGTCTACACAACACTGTACATGACCCAGTCCTGGTTGCCCATTCTATCACACTACAGCAACATTACATTGCTTGGCAGAGGTAATGCTCTGCTTTATGAATTAACCATAGAATGATAAAGTATCCTGAGTTGGAAGGAATCCCCAAAGATCATCAAGTTCAACTCCTGGCCGCACACAAGACAACTCCAAAAATCATATGACCATATGATGGTCATATGACTAATAGAATTGTCCAGACACTTCTTGAACTCTGGCAGATTTGGCCCCCATGACCACTTCACTGAGAAGTCTGTTCCTGACCATCCTCTGGGTGAAGAATCTTTTTCTAATATTCAAACTAACCCTCTCCTGACACAACTTTAAGCCATTCCTTCCAGTCCTATCACTGATCACCAGAGAGAAGAGAATGGTGCCTGCCCCTGGGCTTCCTCTTATGAGGAAGTTGTAGACTGCAATGAGGTCTCTCCTCAGTCTTCTCTTCTCCAGGCTGAACAGACCAAGTGACCTCAGCCGCTCCTCATATGGCTTCCCCTCAAGGCCCTTCACCATCTTTGTGGCCCCTCTTTGGACACTCTCTAACAGCTTTATGTCCTTATGTTGTGTCACCCAGAATGGCACACAGTAGGCCTATCATAGACCCCCAAGATGACACCTGCTTTATTTGTTTGTCTGTTAATCCTTACCTAGATGCTCTCAACCATGCCACTACCAACTGCAATAAAGTCCAGCCCCTTCATTACATACAACACCACCACACATGAACGAGGGGCCTCGCTTGCCCTGCCTATCTCTCCCGAAAAGCCTTTAACCATCCATCATGACACCCCAGCCACAGGACTTGTCCCACCAGATTTGCTGATGCATCAGCAAGGATATGATATCTCTGGGACTAGGACAAAGCTTTGAGGTACTCTTGCTTGTTCCTCATGCTGCACACATTGCTGTAGAAACATTTTAAGTGGTTTCTTGTACCCAACACCTCATGGAGCAGACTGAAGGATCTCACTTGCACGCAGTCCCTCAAACTTTGGCATGCCATCCCAAAGCTTATCCCTGGTGAACCTGGTTTTGTCCTTTTCCCCATTTCAATCTGGTTAAAAGCTCTATTGTTTGGCCCTGACAAGTTCTGTGAAAAACCCTTTTCCCATTCCGAGAAAGGTGCATCCCATTGGGTGTCAGTACACCTGGTGCTGTACAGACCATCCCATGATTCAAACACCGCAAATTCCAGGGGTAAAACTAGCCTCTATGTCACATGTTGAGCAGTTAGGTCTGTCTGTTCCTTTCAATATACTTCCCTGCTACTGCAAAGCTATCAGTGATATAGACTTGGAATTCTCAAAAATTATTCTACTGAATGTTATTTGCTTCTTTATTCTATGATATTTTTGGTGTGGAAATAGGAGCACAGACTTTTCACAGTTGTCAGAATCATTCTTTTAAAATACCAATACCACATAAAAAAGTACTTAATTATATTAATGTTCACTTTAAAAAGGAATTTTTTTTTGATCCACCAGTGTGATTTAAAGGCTTTTTCAGACCTAAGAAATTTTGCAGCTTGCTGTACATACACTTAAAATATAATTAAACACTCAATCTTTGCTAAATTTTCACCAAAGCTCCAGTCAAAGAACGCCAGGAATCTCTGCCCCCCATCAGAGGGGGTATTTTGTTGTAAGAACAAAATAGCTGGTCTTTGAAGAGCAAGGAACAGAACCTACAACTTACTTTAGTACTTTGAGATCCTAAATCAAAAGGAAAAACAGTATGAGAGAAAGATTAAATTGGAGGAAGTGGAGATCAGTATCCACGGGACCCAACAAATGATTAAAGCTTTCTTACATAAAGTAACTTTATAAAGAAAACAACTACTACAGATAGAGATTAACTAGAACATTTTAATTAGATCATCATGATTGTTTGACTAAGGATTTAATTGGAACAACTACAGCAATGGAAAGCAATCAGAAAATCAATTAAGATTAGAGGCAAACCGAAAC
The DNA here is from genome assembly GCA_013399855.1 of Oxyruncus cristatus. NCBI lineage: Eukaryota > Metazoa > Chordata > Aves > Passeriformes > Cotingidae > Oxyruncus > Oxyruncus cristatus. Next base: position 349,060 of record VXAY01001422.1, on the reverse strand, counting down.
CTATAAAAATTTGAAAAAAATGTCATGAAATCCTTGAAAGGGATTGTTAAAACGAAATCCTGTGTTTAATTCGGACAACAGTGAACTCAGAATTTTGCGCAGGATGCTGAGAACCAAGCCTGTATTCCTCCATTGAACTGTGTAGTCAGACTGTTTCATATCACTAGTGGATGGGGCCTTAAATATATTTAGAGAGGAATGTATGTGCAAATATTGTTTGATCATTTTATCTCAGGTACAAATTAGAAAATTTAGAACTGGCAAGAAATCACCAGTTTAATCTCTGTAGTACTGAACAAATTTTCTTACCTGGAAGAAAAAGAAACCTTTAAGTTAACTGCATATCTTGTGCTCCTCTTTTTCTTTTGAAACATTTAAAAATTCTACCACATGTAATATTCAGAGACAAATTATTTATTCATTATATAACTTCTGCAGATTTATTCTTAGTTTAGGTCTGGAAGTCTTATGGTTCTGTAGTTGGTTACCTCAAACTAATTGCCCTGAATCAATTACCCAACATATATTACAGTGTGCTTTAGTGCATTTAGTGTTTTATAGCTCACCTTTCCTGAATAACAGGTCCTTAATTTTACAGTGCATTTATTTAGCTAGTCTACTAGACCCGAGTTTGTTGACTTTCAAACTAGTTCATCAAGTCTTCATTGTAGCCAGGTTGAGGAGTTGGTTTTGGTTTAATTTTGTGATTGTTTAATTTTAATTTTTTTCCTTTGTGTTACTTATTTTAATTTAATTTAATAGATGAGCAAATTGTGAACACGTAATTTAACAGGTACAGGTTTTATCATACCATAGAGGATGTAAAAGCAGTTCTAGAAGTGGATGAAATGTTAATAAAATGCTTTGAAGCAGGACCCTACATAATTGCTGCATATTATTATTCTCACCATTCTGCATTTTCAAGCTATGAAAAAGCTCATTGCTGTCCCTAATTTCATAGAAGAACAATCTATTTTCAGATTTATTTGTGACTTCAAAGTTTTTGCACAGAAATATAATAATTTGAAAGTGAACAAAGAGTCATCTTGACCTTTGGAGCTGATAAAAACAGGATACTTCCCTACTACTGTCTTGGAATTGCTTCAGGCTCTCTGTTCTGATCTGAATACATGCCTTGGCCTTGTTCAGACATTCCTGCAGTGAGACTTAGACATGCTTCAAGATTCTTTCTTTCCTCTTTCCTCTGAAGTCTTTAATTAAACGCAACAAAAACTAGGGGTTACGAACCTGACAAGGTATACCACTGACTCCAGTTTATCTCCCATATGGAGAGACCAGTCATATTTTGCAGTTTCTTCTGTGTGTGCACTTCCTTTAAAAAAAAAAATGTCCAAACATGTAGATATCTCCTGAAAACATTTGTCAGACCTTGAAATTTAGAATATCATTATACACTTCAATACAAAGTCTATTTCTGGTTTTAGATGTCTAAACGTGACTCCAATAGAAATTAGTGTTGAACTGAAACAGAAGAATTGGAAACCATTTTCTAAGTGTTCTTCATGATCTTCACAAATACCTACATCTCCATTGAAGTGACTTATTTTGTGAATATGGGTTTTTTTGGTCTTTCATGACAGTAAGAAGTTTGAATAGCACCATTAATTAGCATAGGACACTGTCTAGTATCTCCGAAATCTTTCTTTAAAAAGCCTATCTGGTGGAAACAAGTTATTCCTTTTCATTTGATTCTTCTTGAATTGAATTTACTGCAGTGAAATAACCCCCAAATTACTTACTCCATCAGTTCCCTATGAAAGTATATTGCTGATCACTCCAGCATACTGATAACCTTCTAGCCAACAGAGCTGATATAAAGTTATTAATTTTTTTCATTGTTATCTTCTATGCCTGCTAGTACAATTGAAACAATGCCTGCTGGCTGAAAAATTAGCCAGTTGAATCTTTCCACATCTGTTTCTCAGTAGGCTAATGAGAAAATGGGTCTGACATCCTCACTTTTTTTTTTTCTTGCTGAGCAGTCCCAGCAGTGGGAGGACTAGGAAATACAAATTTCTGTAGCCATTTCATTAAAATTTCCTTAACAGAAGTATGGCAAGGTAGAGTTGATATAATGCCCAATTACACAAAATATCTCATTTATTTGAATGGAAGTTCTTGCTTCTAGCAGAATTTATGGAAACAGATTGAAAATTGATAAAATAATAAGCAAAGCTAACAAGAGCAGGACATCCCTCATTTGGCTTCCCTTTATATAATAGATAAAATCGAAATTAACACAAGGCTGTTGTTCCTATCCTCCCCTTCATTAGCCAGAAAAATATTGACTGACTTTTCCTACGCCAGTAATTCCAACTTCCATTGTCATAGAGTTTTAGGTAGCATACATGATTTTCTTTTTATGCTACCCTTAACAGTGAAGGAAGCACCTTGAAAACATCTAAAATGATCTTAGTCCTTTGAAATCCAAGATTGTATTGTAAGTTAACTGCCTGTTACAGTCTACTGTATACTGTATAATATATATGTACTGCACACTATATATACCCACTATATCAACATTTCCTTCCTCTTTTCACAAAATGACTTGCCTTTTCATATCTCCTTCTCACATTTCTGTTCATGATACTCTGGTAATAGATACTTTGATGTTGTTTGCTTGCTTTCCATTTGCTGAACATAAAATACAGCAATGCTTACTTGTAGGTCATATTATCTGATGCTAATAAAAAAAAGTAACTCATAGCAAAATATTGAAATTCTGAATAAGCAGTAAACATCTTTAATGTAACTTATTATTTAAAAATTTATACAGAAATATTGAGTGTAAACCATCAAGTATATACACTTATTTCTACAGCTATGCTGAATAATATAGAATTTAATTATTATAAAATTATAATTCATACTCATGTTTTCTGTATTGGGGAATTAGAAGTAAAAATTCATTTAAGTTAAAGACATTTTAACAAGATAACCACGTAACATCAAGTCCTGATTCAGTCAAGAATGTTTTAAAATAGACTGTAGTCCTTAAAGTATCCCCATAAGAATGGAAAAAGTGGAAGCAGAAAGAAAGAATTACAGTTCACTCACACCGTTCTGGACAGGTATATCATTTTGTACTCAATTTTACTTCATATTTATAAGGAAAAGGTGAAATAATCTACTGATTACTTTTAGCCTTAAAATCTATGTACTTCAAAACCTAAAAGGTGATTTATTATCCAGAATAATATAAATTTTGGAAAATATTTGATTTCTTAATTTAGATATTTGTGTGGTCAAGTACAGAGGAAATGCATTGCATGTAGTTCATATCACACAAATAAATATCTAATATCTTTTCAAAAGTAATCCTTAGGAGTGCAAACTGAGATTTACTAGGAAAAATGAAAAAATAATTACTGTTTCAGTTGCATAAATATTTTAAAATAGATTTGAAGAAGAAAAGAAGAAAATGTTTCAATTTAAAATTCACAACAGTTATTCCCCTTAAAAGTATTCTAAAATAAGTAACTTTTAATTTCTTTTCAGCTTCCAGTATTGCCACTGAAAAAAATGCTACAACCCTTTGAAACTGGTGCAATAATAATCCAATTCAGCCTACAGACTGTTCAAACTCTCCAGTTATGTTTCAGGGAAAAAAAAAATTCCTTCAACTACCGCTTTTTTGTGAAACATCTTCTCCCTGAAAAAATGTGAGCGCACAAAAAATTAATCAATAGAACGTTCATGAACACACTTGTAGTGGGTTTCTGTGGCTGGGTTTTGATAGCGGGGGCGGGGGCTACAGGGATGGTTTCTGTTAGAAGCTGCTAGAAGTTTCCCCTGTCTGGTGGAGCCAATGCCAGCCAGCTCCAGGATGGGATTCCTGCTGCTGGTCGAGGCCAAGCTGATCCAGAGTGATAGTAATGCCTCTGTGTTAATATATTTAAGAACAGAAAGGTATTGCACACAAACAATTCCAGCCTGGGAAGAGCAGAGTGAGAACATGTGAACAACAAAGTAGACACCAAGGTCAGCGCAGAAGGAGGGGCAGGAGGTGCTCCAGGCACTGGACCTGTGACCCTGCAGCCCGTGATGCAGCCCATGGTGCAGCAGCTGTGCCCCTGCAGCCCATGGAGGACCATCGGGGTGCAGAGAGCCACCTGCAGCCCATGGAGGAGCCCATGCTGGAGCAGGTGGATGCATGAAAGAGGCTGTGACCCTGGGGGAGGCCCAAGATGGAGCAGGGTCCTTTGAGGGACCTGCAGCCCGTGGAGGCAGGAGCCCACCCTGGAGCAGGTTTTTCCTGGGTAGGACTTGTGGGGGACCCACGCCAGTACAGCTCGTTCATGAAGGACTTCACCCCATGGAGGAGTGACCCATGGGACAACAGTTTGTGAAGAACTGTTGCCTGTGGGACGGACTCATGGCAGAGAGGTCCATCAAGGACTGTCTCCCCTGGGAGGGGCCCCACAGGAGCAGGGGAAGGAGACTCCTCTCCCTGAGCAGCAGCAGAAACAACAACTGACTGTAACCCTCATTCCCTGTCCTCCCTGGGAGGGGAGGAGGGAGAACATGGAAGGAAGAAAGGAGGAGTGGAGGGAAGGTGTTTTTGAGATTATTCTACTTCTCACTCTTTTGCTCTGACCCTGTTAGAAATAAATTCACTTTGGGTCTGTTTTGCCTGTGATGGTGATAAGTAAGTGACCTCTCCCAGCTCTTATGTCATGAATCCTTCGCTGTTTTTTTCCTCTTCTCTGTCCAGTTGCAGAGGGGAGTGAGAGAGCAGCTGTAGTGAGTATTGGTGCCCATCCAGGGCTAACCCACTACAATACCTTATACAATTTTATAATTCTAGTTAGTATACTGAGCATAGTCAATGTAAGACAGGCATACAGTTTCATGGTTTTGACATCAGTTAGGAGATTCAGAGAAAAAGTGTAAACAAAGAAATGCCAAACCTCAATTTTGCTACTGTAGTGATGAGCAAGGCAACTATCTACTACTCATGTCAAATATTTCATCACATTGCAACAATTTGGATTGACTGCTATTCAACCTCTCTTATAACTGAAAAAAATTCTAAGTGCAGTCTCTGAAAAGAAGAAAGACTACAGCTATCACAAGTCTCAGTGCTTCAATGTAGTTTACCAGTTTCTTTCAGGAACTAGTATCTTTAATTGAGATTAATAGTCTTGCTTGTCTCCCACCTTGTGCATGGTGACTTGTCTCTGTCATACCTTCAGCTGTTGCTACCAAATCTTAAACTAAACCTCAGAACCAAGAAAATAAATTAACTTTTTCCTACATATCTGGGGAGAAAAATTCTTGCTTGTCCTGTGGGACTGACTGTTCTGGAACAGCAGCATAGAAGATGAAAAAGCCAAGTTCTAGCAGTTCCAATGATGAGTTAGCTCTGTAGCACTCTAATCCTATGGCAATTGAGCATTACTCTAAATATTATACAATCCTCCTATGTTATACTATCTTTCTCTTTGTTTAATCTTTTGGTATAATAATTTCTTTCTCACTTCTCTCATATAATTTTTCTATAAGTCATTATCATCTCCCTTAATTCCTTAAATTGTTCTGCTTCTAACTTTGATCCACATTTAAACCGGAACCAAACTGACATACTTAAAGGTTGGCTTTGTGCCATTTCTGACTCCACTTTTTAACAAAGTGAAAAAGCAAATCTCTTCACCCTATTCAGTAAAATAGCTGTGAGAATAGATCTATATTTGGTTTATGTGGTAAGGTTTTGGTAGCAGACAGACTACAGGGGTGGCTCTCCATGAGAAGATGCCAGAAATTTCCGCTATGTCTGAGAGAGCCAATGCCAGCCAGTTCCAAGACAGATTCACTTTGGTAAAAGGGTGAGCCCATCAGTGATGGTGGTAGTGCCTCTGGATTAACATATTTAAGAAGGGGGAAAAAATTGCTATGTGACAGCAAATGTAGCTGGAAATGGAGTGAGAATATGTGAGAGAAATACATCTGCAGCAACTCTGCAGACACCAGTCAGTGAAGAAGAAAGATGAGGAGGTCCTTCAGGCAACAGAGCAGAGATTCCCCTGCAGCATGTGGTGAAGACCATGATGAGGCAGGTTGTCCCCCTGCAGCCCATGGAGGTCCACAGTGGAGCAGAAATCTTCCTACAGCCTGTGGAGGAACCCACTCTGCAGCACACTCCTGGGCAAGACCTGTGGGCCCGTGGGAAGAGTACCCCACACTTCAGCAGGTTTGGTGGTGGGACTTGTGACTGCATAGGGGACCCATGTTGGGGCAGTCTGTTCCTGAAGGGCTGCGCACCATGGGAGGGACTCACTCTGGAACAGTTTCAGAGGAATGCCAGCCTGTGGGAAGGATCCACATGGGAGAAGTTCATGGAGGACTGGCTCCCACGAGTAGGCCCCCACATCGGAACAGGAGTAGGATACAAAGAACCCCTCCCTGAGGAGGAAGGAGTAGCAGAGACAACAACTGATGAACTGACCACTGCCCCTATTCCTGTCCCCCTGTGCTGCTTGGGGGAGGAGGTAGAGAAATCAGGAGTAAAGTTTAGCCCAGATAGAAGGGAGGCTTGGGGGGAAGTTGTTTAAAGATTTTATTTTATTTTTCATTACCTTACCCTGATTTGATTGGTAATACATTAATTTTCCCCAAATCAAGTCTGCTTCGCCCATGACAGCAATTAGTGAGTGATCTCTCCCCTATCTTTATATCAATTCATGAGCCTCTCATTATATTTTCTCTCCCCTGTGCCACTGAAGAGGGACAGGGGAGAGTGATAGAGTGGCTTTGGTGGGTACCTGACCTTCAGCCAAGGTCAACTTACCACAAGATCATTTTTTACCTGAAATAGCTGCCATCAGGTGATAACTGTGTGTGAATTGTAGTCACACAAGTCTGGTAAATTTAAGAAATCAACCTGAGAAAGGCTTCCTGGAAAAGTTGTTGCAGGATCTACAGAAAAAGATAGAACTTCTAGGCGATTTATTGGATACAGGTTTACTTTGTCACATGAACAATAATCCCTTGCATCTGAACATTTTATGCCAGAACAAGAGAAGAATCTTTGTTGGATATTTAGCGAAGCAGGTTTTTTACAGGGAACTGCAAAACAAAGAAAAAATTGTGATTATTCTTGAGCCAGTAAACAGAAACCTGGCAGAAATACCCTATCACGATTATGCCCATGTTTTTGTAGACTTTGCTTTCTGCCACTGCATACTGATTTCAGAGTACTGACTCTGTTGGGGGTTCAAAATCTCTCTCCCCAGTTGCAGCAGCCAAATCTGGTTTCATAAACACATGGGTATTTTTCAGTAATTTTTAGCTATTGTTTTTCCTAATTGGATTGATTGACATTTATTCATGCTGAAGTTTACTTGAAAAAGCCTAGACTCATTCATAGAACTGGAGAGTGCATTGTACATTCTCTTCGTCAGAGTGGTGGTAGTGATGCTGAAATTAGTGTTGTCTCACTGTAGCTCTTTTTAAAGGTAGGTTGGCCAGCAGTTCTGCAGTTTCACATTTAATGGTTGCCAGATATCTCAGACAGATGCCGTGCAGCCCTGATGACTTACTGTCAACTAACTTTTCTGTTTGGCCAAATGCTTTCTATATATTTCAAAGTGATCTAGCTTCTCTGAATTATCTTCTAAAAAGGATATGACAGCTATGGGAATATACCTAACAAAAGATCCTACAGATCCTTTCTTCTGTGGACTTTGAATCTCCAGCTGCCATTTCTACAGTAGAGCAACTGAAAGAATGATTACTTATAAGCTATTATGAACCACTGTCTGATTCAAATTGAAATTCCCTTAAAACTATGAAAATGGAACATAACTGAGCTCTTTTTCTTCTGGGTGTTTTTTGTTTTTGTTTTGTTGTTGTTGTTGTTTGTTTGTTTTGTTTTGTTTTGTTCTGTTTCTAATTTGGAAAAATAATACAGGCATTCTTTAACATATCCGAGAGCCTCAACTTTTGAAAACTCTACACTACGGCTTTGCTCATTAGCCATCCACATTCATCTCCTTTATAATGACACTTTATAAAGATGTTTCCACGAATCTTCAAAAAATGCCCAGCTAAAAAGTTTTCAGAGCTGAAGACCATACAAATATTATTGTAATTTAAAAAACCAAAAACTTTAATGGCTGTTATAGTTTCTTTCCCTCTGTGAATTTAATTGTTAATTATTTTTTAAATTGTAGTACAGTGTTAGTAACCGGGAAAAAAAAAAGCTGGTTTTCTGTGAGAACTACAATTCATAGTTACATGTTATAAATAGAGTTCTTTCAATACTGCTATATATAAAAGGACTCCAGAACTTGATTTTTTTTTTTTTTTTTTATGAAATTTTTGCTATGGAATTACAGGTAGTTAAGCAGTTTTCTAAAGCAAGTGCTTCCACTATGATAAGAAGTACAGCACTGCAACTTGGGTTCTACCTATACTGTAAAGGAAGTAAGTTGAATAACACTGCTCAAGCAATTCCTCTCTTTGTAGCTCACTCTACACACCTCTAAAAGACAGGAATGTTACTCTTTCTATATAAAGCACACAGATTCTAATGGAAGAATACCATGAGTACTGCAGAGAATATGATTTAAATTATTAGCACAAAGAGTTAACACTCTTGTGTAAGAAAGTCATGCCAGATATAGTAGGACAGTTTTATCTCTCTGTAAGTAATTGAAGGGAATTTGGCATTGTATCCTTTTGTTAGAACTAAAAGAAACTGGGGTTAGTGGGAACTTTACTATAACAGAAAACCATGAGTTCTAAGTGTAGAATTAGTTAGAACAGTAGCAAATCATTTCCTGATGAACAGTGCATTTCTATTTGTTCAAGAAAATGGGAATTACTCTTGGTTTGAATCATTCTATCATTTCCAATACTCAGATGAGGCTTTGTTCAAGTGTAGCTTAGACTTAACAGGCCAATAGCTCTTGCCTTGGCTATACATCTGAAAGGTTTCCCAAAATGTTGGAACTCAGACGTCAAATTAAAAAGAAATAGAGAGCTGAATTTCATCTAGGAAAAAGTGAATTGAACGTATATTCTATCTAGGGTATGGTTCACCTCATTATGACAGACAACTCACTTCCTCCTGTCAAGTCCTCTGTTTCATAAAGAGATAGGACAGACATCATACTGCAGTGTGCTGTACTCAGCAGGATGCCTTGTTTGCACTCCCAGGTTGTAACTCCGTACTGGTATTTTTGCCAGAGCAGCAGAGACAGTTGGGTGAGTTTGGGTATTACTAGTTTGCCTTCAATTAGGTTGTTTCACACATTGGAAGGACTGTCAAAGCATCAGTATTTAGTATAAGAATGGTGTTTGAAAGAATTATTTTAAACAGAGCTTGATTCACAGTGCTTTTCTGCTATGGCTCTGAGTTTGGCAACTGTTATACTGGGTAAGGAAATGTGTAAGTGTAAGCAATGGCCTAATACACACATTGAACTGCCTGCATATTATTGTATATTAATGCATATTAATGCTTCAGTTCACTTTGCCTTATTTTGAGCACTTACTGTGGAAATCCTTCTGGATTTCTGGAGTTAAATCTTTTCACTGTATTCCAGACTCCTAAAAGGTGTTAATGAGCAAACTCCTTGTAGCTTTCTTTAAACAAATATGACACTGATAGATGTTTATTGGGAAAGGTGTTTTATGGCATGTATGGTTCACCTAGATAGCAGGGGCTGAACCCAAATAAATATAGATACTGTTTGGGGCACAAATTGAAATACAGTAAAATCCACTGAAAAGTAAGGAAAAAATATTTTATTGTGAAGATGATCAGATAGTGGAACAGGTTCAGAGATGTTGTTGAGTCTATCTGTAGAGATATTCAAAACCGGACTGGACATAGCTGTAAGCAAGCTTCTCGAGCTGACCTTGTTCTGAGAGTGGGTTTGGACAAGGCAACTATGAGAAGTGCCTTGGACCAGGCAACCATGAGAAGTGCCTTTCTACGTCAGTCATTCTGAGATTATGTGCAATCTTGTTCTGTACATTTACTTGTGCAATCCTATCTTTAACAGAGTTGTCTTTAAAAGGACAGAGACTGCCAGTTTGTTGTGTAGTTGTTGACTGCCAGTTTGTTGTGAGATGCCTGATGAGACTCAGATTTGCCTGGGGCCTCATGATACAGCAGCAAATTAAAGGATGGTAACATTATTGTTAACATTAGATAGCAATTGTAGCAATTGCTTCAAAAGCTGTCTAAAAAGTATCAAAAAGCTACTGTGCTTTCTGTGCTTTTTACCACAGATCACATATTCCTTTGTATCACCTTTAAAATCTCTTATTTATTCACACACTACTGTGTTCTCCGCAGAAGAGTGGACTCAATGATTCAAGCCACAGTGGAAAAAAATTGAAACCATTAGTGCATTTTCACTTCCAGCTATTTGGTTGTATATGTGCAAGTACAAGTCTGAGTGCAGCCCTGTGTACTTCTCTTTCTCAAGGTTCTGGCACATTTTTGGCATTTGAATAACAATAAAAACAACCCTAATGACATATGGTGATAGTTTGTGCAAGCTGCCTAGATGTACAGGGTGTAAATTATAACCATATTTCAAGGGCACGATGCTGGCTGATACGAGCTATCTGGGTGCTTATGCCTTCCTACATCTGCAGTCAGGCAAATGTCATGCCACAGTAGAAAGATCCAGGGCAAGAGTCCTGAAATCCACCCACCTCAGATGAGGTTGCACAAGATGAGAGATTTTCTTGAAGTCTCTCCTTCCCCTTGCTAAAATGACTAGATCCCATGTTATGCTGCTATTTGCATTCTGACTGTCGAGAGCTTGCATTTAGTTAGTAGTTTATTTTAGCAATGGGGAACTACATGAGTAAGTTTATAGCCTGACTCATTCTTTTGAGTCCAGTTCATGAGGAAGCATAAAGAATAGATGCTGTTTGGTACTTTACACCCTATCCTACAAGCCATTCTCAATCCTGACTCCTAAGCATGACTGCTACAGGTAGTACATGATACTGTTGTTTCTGTAAGAGCAAGAAAAATAGAGTGAGAAATAAAAAAGGGCATATTTCATGGCTTATGAAGTACATGCAAGAGCTTACAGCTGAAGATGTAACATTGTTTCCAGACCTAAATGGAAACACAGGGAAATATGGTCCTGTAGCACTAATGTTGGCCAAGACAGCTTAAGCTTTGTGTATTATATCAAGTTGTTTCTGATTGTTGATAAAATTCAAAATCTGCTGCAAATCATATATAAGTACATGTACGTATATATATAAAATCATGAGACTAATTCTACTTACTTCAGCTTAAAAACAGCGAATGGGAAGATATGTTTTCATGCAATTTTTATGTTATGCATGAAGAAATGTGAAATAAATATTCATGAAAAATTAATTTTCATATTATTTACACCAGAACATATTCAACTAAAAGCAAAGGAACATAATACAGCAAAATATCATATGTTAAATCTAATACCACAAATTTTAGAAAAAAATATTTATTTTATTTTATTTTATTTGTCCTTTTATTTTATGTAGCTGGAAACCTGAATAGTGTGGTTTAGGCTGAACTTGTTTCACTATTGTTCCAAGATACCTTGTTAAAATTACTCTTTTGAATTTGTGTTTACACACCCTGTCATGTACGTTTTCCCTACATAGAGCTGTACTTCCAGGTGAACCTCCTTCAGTTTACCATCTGTTGAATGCTTGGATTCAACTATAAATGTTGGCATTTGTGCCCTATTGGGACTTCTTCCTGAGCATGCATACATTTTTTTCAAAGGTTAGAGTCTTGTGCATGTTCCAACTTTGGAGAGAATGTTATTTTGTTGTTATGCTATTTACTTGATTTCTGGAAACACCATTTTTGTAAGCAAATATCTTATGATACTGAAGAATTATTGAAGCTTGCCAAGCTGACAAGTACGTGTCAAAAATAACACCTCTCTAAAAATTATTCCCTGTCTTACTTCACATCAGTCAGAATCACAGAAGTTTCAGAGGACCAATATTAATAAAACTCTCCATTAGAATAAATAAATAAATGTACATGCGGTGCACCTGATTTTAAAGACTTGTTTACATAGAGAACAGCAATCTTCATCTTCTGTCCTAGTAATCTACCTCATCTGTTTTTTTCTTGTGCACAGTGTTTTTCTCTGTTATGAATAAATGATGATCTTAATAAACACTACATAATATTAACAAAAGTTACTTTTGCAGTAAACTAAAATATTCTCTTTAAACTAATTCAACTCACTAATTGTTCATGTTTTCTGTTGACTTTACTTAACCGATAGAAGATTAGTTAAAAAGTTTAACAGGAATCACCAATATAAAGAATATATACACATTTGTGCACTTTTAATTTAGTTTCTTTCAGAAACAACTTAATTTCTGCTTGTTTGTTTATGTGTGTGTCCATGTAGTTAATAGCTTTTTCAATTTTGCACACAAGTAACTTAGATCTTTTCAGTTGATATTGCTATGCTCTACAGAGCATACATAGTTTTTAATCTTTGTGTATGACATCTGAATTAGACAGATGTACAAGTCTCAAAAATATAACATTTTTCCAAATCTCACAAAAATAGATTTTGGCCTAGATGAGAGTTCTATTCAATGTCCTGATTATGCACTATATGATTACATCAAATTCGATATTAGATAAAACACAAGGAAAATAGCAGTGGTAGTTTCCTGCAAAGCAGGGCTGATGAAGTTATTTATTTTCTATGAATACAAGTATCTCACTCCAAAAACTCAGGTTTTGGATCCACTGACTAGTTTCATTCTAATGTGGCAGAATAATTGATGTCTCTGAGATATTTACATTGCTAGAAATTTTACAGCAGGAGGAAAAAACCCTAATAACTTGTGATCCTGCTGGTTTCACAGCTGAACACAGCAGTCTGAATGTCTCTCACAGACACTGCAGATAGACACTGTGGGTATATGCAGCAAATGATAATGTAATTCAGTTAAGAAATCAATCAACCAAGAGACACAAATGAATAGTAAACTAGACTTCAGTAGATCCAGATCAAAACGTGACTTGTTTAGTATATGAAATAAAACACATCTAAAACTTTCACTACACATACTTAATAAAAGGATTGTAATTTTCTCATGGAGCATTCAACATTTTAAGGCTGTTGTAGCTGCTGCTGTTGCTTTCCAATTTCCTCTTTAAAATTACAGAGTTTGTTGTGTTCTATAATGTTTGAGACTCAGCAGTCTCAGAGAAAACATCTTCCGTGTTATTTATTTCAGTGTCTATAATCAGCTGGAATGTCATATGTGAGAACTTTTGGACACTAGGTAGGGTATAAATTTTCCATCCCTATGAGTTTGGAATCATAGAATCATAGAATACCTCTAGTTGGAAGGGATCCATATAAGAATCATTGAGTCCAAATCCTTGATCCTCTCAAACCCACCTAGAACTACAACATGTGACTAAGAGCGTCATCCAGACACTACTTGAACATGAACAGGCTTGGTGCCATGACCACTTCCCTGAGGAGCCTCTTCCAGTGCCTGACTACCTCTCAGTGAAGAACTTTTTCCTCCAGTTTTGCCATTATGCATCTTCCTATGTCTTGTTGCTGCTCATCAGAGACAGATCAGCACCTCCTGCACTGTCCCCCTTGAGGAAGCTGTAGACTTCAACAAGGGCATCCCTCAGCCTTCTCTTCTCCAAAATGAACAAAACAAGTGACTAAACCAACCTATTTCTTCTGTGGTCTAAGGAGTGGTAAATGATGACATATCAAGTATACTGGAAAGAAAGAATATGTTTAAACTTTATTTCATAGGCCAATACAAGATTTTTGGGGGGATGGATGTTGGGAACACAAGTTTCTATTATTCCAGTTTTTATTCCAGAAGTTGTGCAGGACATCCAAATTACATTTTAGTACTCTTCATTTATCTTTCAAGGAATGAATATTATCTAGATTTTTTTTTAAATAATTATTTCTTTATTTAGGGACAGAGAATAGGTAGTAGGAGAAAATTGGAGCTTTGAAGACATAAATTTGATTCCCAGCTGTGTCACCCTATGCAGTCTCAGGTAAGTCATCTAATTCATTATATCTTTACAGTAGTGCATAGATTAAACAGGCTGTCAACATATGACCTTACCAAGAATAAGATGCAATGAAATAAAGAAAAAATTTTTTCGGGTAGAGCTGAAAAATTTCCAGATTCAAATTGATGCTAAAAAATGGGGAATTACTAACTTCATCTATACTGCTAAATGACATCTTGGACACCAACACATGGTCTTGAAGCCAGGGGTATAGACTAGCTCACAGACAGATTTCTTAGTGGCAAGTCCTTCTGGAAATGAGAGTTTGCATACACTCTATACAGCACCTGACCTCAATTTCCTCTGAGTCTCAAACTATTTCTAGGACTATCTCTTTTTTTTTTGCTCTAGCCCGTCAGAATAGTGTTTCTGCAGTACGAACATAAGGCATATATTGCACACTTTGGTGTGTGGCAGGAAGGTCCTTGGTTGTCCTTGAGGATGAAGAATCAGATACCAGTACTGGGGGATTTCATAGGATAGAAAGAAACATCCATATGTGTTCTTGTTCACAGTGACTTCTGGCAGCTGGTCCTCTGGAGAATTTTCCCCAGAATTGCAATAGCACTGTGTTTTGGTTGGATTAGCCCAAACAGGACCAAGAAGAGAGTTAACATATAAATAATGTAGAAAGTCAGGTGTCCATATTTTGTTGAAGGTAGACAGGTTTGAAAGCCTACTGATAAGAGTGGAAACAGGTAATTTGGTCTCAGAAGCTGTGAAAAGCCCTTAGAGTCCACAGAAGTGACTACAAACTGATCGTTTGAATTGAATAATTGAACAAAGAGATGCCTTGAAAGCGTATGCTGCCCAGGAAGGCTGTGGAGGGAGTCTTCATTTTTGAAGACATTCAAAAGCCATCTGGGCATGATCCTGGACAGCTGGATGCAGGTGACCTTGCTTGAGCAGGGGAGTCTGACCAGATGACTTGCAGAGTCAAACCTGTGATTTGAGATTCTGTGAACACAGTCCCAGACTTGCTATTTGAGTTTCTCCCCAGCCCTGCTCCACATTTTACCTGCAAGCCTAAGACAGATTTCTGCCGTTGATTGATTATTTTTTTTCTAATCTAAGGAATTTAAGCTCAGCAGTTAAAAATTATATGTCAATACATTTTTTTTTCTCATATGTAGATTATATTAGACTAGATAATAAGTTCTTAATTCAACTTTTCTCCCTTAAGATCTTTAAACTTTTTCTGTGGTCTTCATTAATTTTAACTGATCTATATGACTGAGGTTAATTTTAATTTTTTATCACTTGGCTAGTTACTCTGTTTATTCCATTTGGTCTCCTATCTTTTGATCATTTTCTGTGTTAAAACTGTACATTACTCCTTGGTACATAAATGGCTTCCCTACTAACCTCTTCTGTGGGAAAAAGATAAAGAGCCATATATAAAAAATCAGCCCTCTGATCTCATGCTTCTTATTGTGGTATTCCATTATTTTTATCTTCATTTTTCTATAACTTTGTCTTCAAAGATTTTGGTGACTTAATGATACTTAGCAGTTTAAACAAACAAACAAAAAAACTTAGTTTTTGTTTTTCTATATTTAAAATGTTAACATAATGTGTTTCTAACATACACGTTTAGAAACTGAATGTGTTCAGATATGAAATAGAATACTTTTAACCTTTTTTTTTCAGTTAAACAACAGTTTTATTCGACTTCCATAAAAATTTTTGCACTATTAAATACAATGGTCCAGTACCATCCAAGAATATCTGAAATAGTGACCACTGATATGGCAAGATAAAAAAGTTAATATGAGAGAAACTAAGTCATCAGTGCTGATATCACTGAAGTATCTACACCTTACAAGATAACATTTGTAAACTGACTGAAGAACCTAACTTTAATGTCAGGTTTGGGAATGTACCTTTTCCTCTGACTAATGAAATAATGAATCCTGATTTCTGTTTTCATTACTAGTTCAATTCTGATCAAAGCCATTTACAGTGAATAGATCAAAGTTAAACTAGCAGCATTTGGAGGGCACTGCAAATACAGCTAAATTTCTGGTCAAACAACAATCTCCTGTTGAAATGTTCTAGGTAAAATCTTATTCAGATTAATACTTCTTTGAAAGAAAATACTTCTTCGAAAGAAATTTCAAAAAATAACTAGAACTTACTCAAACATACAAATACAAACAGTGCTGTGGAATTCTTAGAACTCATGTAAGATACTGTATTTCACACCATAACTCATTTTCCTTTAGGAATTCCCAAAATAGAGATAGATTAGATAGATAGATAGATAGATAGATAGATAGATAGATAGATAGATAGATAGATAGATAGATAGATAGATAGATAGATAGATAGATAGATAGATAGATAGATAGATAGATAGATAGATAGATAGATAGATAGATAGATAGATAGATAGATAAAAGAATTATCACATTGCTTTTACAGGGTGTAAGTCTCTAGTTAATAATATGGGCCTGGACCTGTGCTATATTCAGAGTAAAATTCACTTGCAATTTCCATTCTTTTGTATACAAATAAACATGTACTTCTTTTCTGACACCTTGCAAAACCATCTTTCAAATGACAGTGAGTATCTCCTTGTGAGGGATTGTTTTAGTTTCCTGCTAAATCTCTTGTAAGTAGCAAGCTTACTAAATGGAAACTACCTGCAAGGATTTGAAAATGTATGCAAGAATTCATATGCAAAAGATATGATAGCTACATTAATGAAGCTTAGACATATTTTTCTTTAGGTCTAATTACTCTAAGTCTTATCAAATGCACTAGTTTTGCCTGCCATATTAAAGTCTACTAGGTAAAGGAGGTTTTAAAATGGAGTATATTGCTTGGTGCCTGGAGTCTTATCCTCTTGAGAAAGGAGAAAACATGAGGGTGGGCTGAAACTATTACAAATATACCATTAAAGAGATAGAAGTCAAATCATGTTCAGCTAATTTCCTAAAGTCTCAAAGGTTTTCACTGAGCATTTTTGTGGGTTGGTGTGGCAGTACTGTGATTTTCTGGGTATCATGAAAAAATAGAATTTGTTAGCACATTTTGGAAACTGACAAGGAAACTTTTTTTCAGTAGTCTGAATGCTAAATTACAAAACTCTCTCTGAAGAGACAAATTTCTCCGTAGTGTCCAGTTAAAGCAGGTCCATGGGTAAAATGAGTGAGTACTTTCTGCATGTCATCTGGTGGTTTTTTTCCACTAAGAGGGACATGCACTGTAGATATTACGTAAATATTTTATTAGATAAAATTAGATCACAAGCAACACCTATTCAGAGGTGTTAGCAAATATTTTCTCTGAAACTGCTTTTATATTGTACCACTGTCAAAAGTATTTCTGAAGATTCAAAGGATTACTGTCTGAGCACTGCAGAAGATCACTTTCCAAAAGTAAATTTTGTGCAGCAGAGGAAAAGGGAGTAAATGTAAAATGATGACCTACTGAGACCTATCTGGACAGGAAAATACACTTTTTTCTTTTTCAGTGCACTGCCCTGTGCATTGTGTTATGTTTAATATACTCCTGATAAAAGAAGCAGTGTAGAATCAATAGTGGTTCCTTCTAACAAAGTTTCCTTAAAAGAGTATTTGAATTTTCTGTTTATACATAAATGACTATCTTCAGATGGAGATACCTTTTTTTTTTTCTTCTTTCACTGTTTTTACTTATCAAAGGTATCTGCTGTGTCACTTTGTTCTCAGGTATTTCCAAAAAAATTATAAATATTTGATATTCACACACACTGATTTTTGTAATATATACGATTTAACAAATCAACAAGAATAATTGCTGTTTTACAGTGGAGCAAAGGGCTAGTGTAGTCTTTCAAGTTGAGTTAGATACTACCTCTTCCTCTGAAGAGGTGGAAGCTTGCCATCAGTGCTCAGCATTGCCTTGCGCAGTGAGGAAAGGGAAATGTTCAGTGAGACAGTGCCTGTGGCTTTCTCGAGTAGAATAGCAATGCAGAAAGGCAGGCGATACAAGATTGCTGCTTCCTTGAGGCTGCAGAATAATTTTTACATTAGCTCTTCTAAGGATTTTTCACATTATTTCTTGGTATTTGCTGAGTTCCCAGAAGAGCCAATGAATTTGAGCATGTGAACAATCTGGCTTCTTCAATTAATTTACTATTGCTAAAGCCTTGTGATATGTAGCCATATGTCTGCCCATACATAGGACTTTTAGGCCTCTTTGTTTCTTCCAGAACATCTGCCTTGAGAAAGGCAGTTTCACCTGAAGAAATGTGTCCTCTACCTGTTAAATATGCCTTTTATTTCTAATCTAAATCTCTGACCATTCAATATCATCTGTAGTTCCTTTTCTTACCAATCTATAGTACATTTTGCTTAAATTGGGCTCACTATGCTTTAACTTTTGGTTCTAAATGATCTATCTAGATATTAAAGTTGCATTTAAGCACTTTGTAGTGCTGGATAATTAATGTCTTAAGATTCCACTGCCTTTTTACTAGTGGTTTCATGGAGTTCATTTGAAAGTAAAGCACCATCCGTGAGTGGTAATTGGGAGGTGTTGGCTGAGAGCTGAGCCTAATGTAATTTGCAAATGTATTGCTCTGAAGTTCTGAACAAATTTCCAGAGAGTTCTGCCAGGATAATCAATATGTAGTCTTACCGAGGGTGCTAAAAGTATAGTTATTACGTTATGTTAAAATTTCCACAGGTAAGAAGAACACAAATACATAATTCAGGAAATAGTAACTATTTCTCAATTAAAAGATGTTGAGAGTTGCAATTTGCACATACTGTGGCCACAGGAAATAAATAGGAAAGTATTAATGCTTTTAAACAATTAGAGACAGAAAATATCATGGCATCTGTTGCATAATGGTACTGAAAGTCCATTTAGGATGCATACATACTGCATTTTAGGTTTTATTGGTATTCTATAACTACAACCCATTAAATATAATTGTAATGTAGGAATTGCTACAGCATTGTATACATTGTGGCTATTATAAAAATGCTTTAAAGTTACCTTGGGAACTGCAGTCTTTTTTATTAATAACAGAAGTGTTGCAGAGTGTTTTTCCTGTTACATTCTGCAGAGAATAAGTACATATCCTGACAATAATCACAAAGAAAAATCTGTCTCCCTGGAAGTGATACAGTTCTTCAAACTTAGACATCCAGTTTCTTTTCAGACGCTTTAGACTATCTGAGACTTCCATGTCAGGTAACTAACTATGATTCAAAGCCCCTGACTTTCTGGAGTGGCAGATAGAGGCCAGATTGGACACAATGGGACAACTAAAGTAACAAAACTTTGTCTATTAGTGGTACTTAGTCCAGCTGAGTCATCCATAGGTTTCCCTATGCCGTGATCATTAGGTTGATGCACCTTGTTTCTCATGCTTTGCTGGTGACTCCATCTACTGGAAGAGAGACAGTTTAACCCGAATCTTTGGGTTTAACCAGTTTCCTAAATACTTTTTTTAAAAATGTGACTTTTTCCACAATATAGAAAATCTGGTAGACTACCAGAAGAATACCAAATAAAAATAGGTGAAGACTGGTTTATTGAGTTAGTAATCCCAGATATATCTTATTGTCTATCTGAAAATACTTGTTGATGTGAGATTTTTTACTTTTAATTTACCAGTTCTTAAATATTACTACATTTTTAAATTTTACTACTGTCCCTTATGATAATTCCACTCCTAGAAGAACTACATGACATAATGCTAAAACACCTGTTTACAACTGACTATCAGAACAGGTGCATTAAAAACTTGGTTCTCTTTCAGTACCTATGACAGTGGAAATCTACTTGTATATTCAATGTTTTAACAGCCATTTTAAGTATCACATTCTGTAATTTAAGTGTATTCACAATTTTATCCTGAAATGTTGTTCAAGTTCCCTATCTTGACTTTTTTTTACTGATACTACCAATAGCATTAAAATCATATCACAAAAACTGAGAAGAGGCAAAGAAATTGGCTAGTAGAAAAGATAATAAAGATTAAGTCAATGCCTACATCCTACTCTGCAATATTTTGTCTTGGATTTTCTCTTAGTAAGCATGTACATGCAATGGGCATATGAAATCAAGTTTCCTGATCTCTTCCCCTTTGTTTTGGCTGAGAAAGAGCAGTAAGCAAGATCTGGAAAACTAAACAGATGTTGATTTCTGCAGCATCTGTCATGGGATGTTTAGTAAGTCTGGCAAAAGCAGCAGATGCAAATTGTAGAGAATTTGCATTACGTACTCACAGAGGATAGGCAACCAGCCTGTCGACTGGTAGACAGATGGCCAGAGATAGTACTAATCCAGAAAAGGCTTTCATTATGAATAGGTGTGCCTAGGATTGTGTGGCAAATATTTCATTAACTCCTCATGCTATT
The DNA here is from genome assembly GCA_013399855.1 of Oxyruncus cristatus. Lineage (NCBI taxonomy): Eukaryota > Metazoa > Chordata > Aves > Passeriformes > Cotingidae > Oxyruncus > Oxyruncus cristatus. Next base: position 328,621 of record VXAY01001422.1, on the reverse strand, counting down.
TTCTTTACATTAACAATTAAGGACACATTTGATTAAAGAAGAGAGCAAAGGAGACTAACTTATAAAACTTCTCATTTAGACACAGGAGTTCCACAATTGTGGGGTAAAAAAGGTTGCTGTGTAAGCTTTCTAAGCAGGCCTTTTTAAATTCTGTTACTGTGAAATATTTCAGTAACTTTCTAGAACTTGTACTCCTCAAGTTAAATAAATTAAAATTTCCCAATTTAGATTATACGTGCTTTGCTTCTTTTGGATGCTGTATGCAAGGAATTTTGCTATACCCATACCTTTTCACTGAATTTTTGCCTGTCTATCCTATTCCACTGAAATTTCTTGGATTTTACTCTTTGGCTGACAGATACAGAAAGATGTATCGCATTTTCCACAGTGTGTTCACTTAGATAACACTTTTTTCACTGTGCCATCACAGCACATTCTTTTAATGAAAAATTGGCTTCCTTAAACATTTTAGTCATAACCCAATCCCTGAAAAGCTGAGGGCAGCCTTCTCTGAAACCTTTGCCAAGATCAAAGTATGAAAGGGTCAGAGAAAAATCTCTGTAATGCTCACCTGGGGAAAATGAAACCTTTACTATGACAGAAAAGAAGAGTTATGGTTAGTAACAGTATGAATGCAATGAATCCATTGCCTTTATAGCGGCAGTTTCAGAACCATTGAGCTAATGTTGAAATTGAGGTATTGTATAGTGGTTTTGTTATGTTGCTTAAATACAGAATCATGGAATCAAAAAAACACTAGGTTGGAAGGGACACAGATTCACAGAATAGGGTTGGAAGAGACCTCTGGATATCCTCTAGTCCACATGCCCTGCCGAGGAAGGATCACCTAGAGCAGGTTACACAGGAACACATCCGGGTGGGTTTTGAATCCCTCTATGACCTTGGTGGGCAGCCTGTTCCAGTACTTCACCACTTCTTCAACGTGAAGAAGTTCTTCCTCATGTTGAGGTGGAACTTGTGTTTATGGCCATTACTCCTTGTCTTGTCATTGAGCACCACCTCTTCTTGACAACCACCCTTGAGATATCTATATGTGTTGATGAGATCTCTCAGTCTTCTCTTCTCTAGACTAAACAGGCCCAGTTCCCTCAGTTTCTCCTCATAAGAGAGATGCTCCAGACTCCTCATCATCTTTGTGGCCATTCACTCAACCCTCTCCAGGAGCTCCTTGTCTTTCTTGTACTGAAGAGCCCAGAACTGGTCACAGTGTGTTCAGATGTGGCCTCACTAAGGCTGAGGGGGAGGGTCACCTCCCTCGACCCCCTGCCCACACTCTTCCCGATAACCATGACACTGATAATAACTGGGTTATTATATTAATTATTGGCTCAGACCAACTCAAGGGATGGGGGGGACCCAAGGGACAGGTCGAATTTCACAAAGGTGGGGTGATGCCCTGTCCCATACCCCAGCCCCTTGGAGCTGCCTTGGGTAGCCCCAGGGCAGCTGTCAGTCAAAAGCAACCAGGGAGCACTGCCTATACCAAACTACCTGGAGCCCCTCACCCATCCCCAGAATGGCTGTCACACTGGAAGTCCCGCCTGGGGGTGGTGGGTGTGGCTATAAGGAACCAAAGCAAATAAAAGCAGCAACATGTGCTGTCCATGTTTGTTTGAACCCTCAATTTTCTGGACTCCTGGTAGCTAGATCTTGGCTGGATCTAGGGGTGGTAGCTACAATTCTCTTTGTCTTTATTTACTTTTTCTTCTCCTAATCTCTTTTCTTAATATTTTGGGTAACTTAGAGCCAGATGGGTTGGATTTTGCTGAGCTGTATGGGTTAGCACGTGCTAAGTCAGCGCTTTATGGAATGCTTTATTTTGGTTGAATGTTGCCCTTTAAAGTTTGCCAAGTTGCCTCATTTTCTAAAGTTTACCCATAAAAGTGTGTTATTTTACCTCCTGAGAAAACGTGTGCAGCATTTCTCCTTTATGCTCTCTCATAAGGTTTTAAAAGAACTGAAGGCTCCTCTAATAAGTCCGGTGGACGAATTTTTGGAGCCTTGTATATTTTTAAAGTAAAACCCCTTCAGTAGCTCAGAGCCTGGGGTCTTACAATGACCTTTAAAGATCATCTATCTATATCACAGGTCAATCTAGGCCTTGGTAAAAAAAGTCTCTCTCAGCCTTTCTTATGAGCCTCTTTAAATACTGAAAGGCCACAAGAAGGTCTCTCTAGAACCTTCTCCAGCTGAACAATTCCAACTTTCTCAGCTGGTCCTCATAGGAGAGCCGTTCTACTCCTCTTATCATTTTCATGCTCCTCCTTTGCACACATTCTAACAGGTCTGTGTCTTTCTTATGCTGGGGCCCACAGCTGGATGAGGAACTCCAGGTGAGAATCACCTCTCACTCTGCTGGTCACACCTCTTTCTATGCAGCCCAGGATACAGTTGGCTTTCTGGTCTGAAAGCTCACATTACCGGCTAATGTCCAATTTTTCGTCCACTTGTATCCCCAAGTCCTTCTCTCCAAGGCTGCTCTCAATCCATTCATGACCCATATATCTCCAATGCAGTGGCAAAAATGTTGATGGAGACAGTATCTAGGGCCTTTTAGAAGTCCAAATACATGACATCCATAGCTCTTCCTTTGTCCCTCCATCATAGAAGAACACTAGATAATCAGGCATGATTTGCCCTTGGTGAAGTAATATTGCCTGTCTCTAATCAATTCCCTGTCTTTCATATGTTCTGACATATCTTCTGGGAGGATCTGTTCCATGATCTTTCTGGGTACAGAGATAAGGTTGACTGGTCATTAGTTCCCGGGGTCCTCCTTTTCACCCTTTTAAAAATGATCATGATATTTCCCTTCTTTGTTACTAAAGACCTTGCCTGACTGCCATAACTTTTCAGGAATATGGCTTGACGACTGCATCAGCCAATTCCCTCATGACCCTCTCTTCAAATGAAGAAAGGCTGAGGGACTGGAGGTTGTCCAGCCTCGAAAAAGTGCTGGGGAGACCTTATTGTGGCCTTTTCAATATTTAAAGGGGGCTCCTAGGAAAGATGAAACTTTTTTCCAAGGCCTGTAGTAATATGATAAGGGGTAAATGGGTTTAAACTTAAAGAGGGTTGGTTTAGAATTGATTTCCAAGAGAAAGCTGAGGATGGCCTATCCCTAGCAGTGTTCAAGATGAGGTTGAATAGTTTTGATCAACATCATCTGTTGGAAGGTGTTTGTGTCCATTGCAGGTGGTGTGGACTAGATGGTCTTCAAAAGTCCATTCCAGTTCAGTCCAGTCCATTATTTGATATTCTTTATTTGTTTCTGTGCACTAGTATACATATTTTAAACCTTCATGCATTCTACCTGAGTGAAGAAATAGATAATATTAAGAAATTATAAATTTTGTAACATTATGTGCATTTTAATAGACTATCAATTATTATAGCACTGTTATAAAATAGAGAAAAGTAAATATTTCTAAAGTATGATTCAAACTGCCTCATTTGCTATGCTTTATTGAATGTGCCATGCTCTGTCTAAAACTGACTTTTGCCCAAGGAAGAAATATTGCTCTATGACAAAAATTGTTTGGTTAATTTTTTTCAGGTTTGGTATTTTATTTTCTTTCCTAAATACTAAGCAATATGCTAGCACTTTTTTGAAAGCTAAAGGAATAAAATATTAAATACTCTATCATGTCCTTTAATACTATTTATAGTAAATACTTAAAGTTTTGTGGAGAGAAATTAAAGATTGAGGAATGTAATTCATTTCACCAAAGTCATCTTAAAGATGTTTATATTTGAGCTAGTTGTTCATATTATCTTACAGTGAAGTGGAGACAATAGGGGATATGTGGAAATGTCTAATAGAAATCAGTAACTCTGCAAAACTAAATCATAGTCTATGCATATAATAGAACATATAACTCGTAATACTGCCCTATGTACTTTTCTCAGGTTAAATCTCTAACTTATAAGCATGTGTTGGTAGACAAGATGACTCTTAGCCTTAGAAAGTTTCACAAGGACAAAAGAAGAAACCACTGCATTTCGTACAGTTCATGCATTCCTTCTAATAGCTTTTGAAACTAATGAGTGACTTTGTGTTGACAGACAGGAATCACAAGAAATCTCATCCCTGAAAAATCCATAACGGAAAAGATAACGAACACATAATGACCAACAATGTGAGTACTTTGAACTGCAGCATCATGTAATATATGCCCTGGCAGATGGACCAAAAAACATCATTAAAGGAAAAAAAAAAACAACAAAAAAAACCCCCAAAAAACCACCAAACTCTTACACATGTATTGAAATCAGTTTTGGTCCATATTCTTTAATCATCAGATTTAATTGAAATTGTAATAAAAGCAAAGAAACAGTATTTACACTTGTTAGCACTTAAATCACTTGTGAAACTGCAACAGTACAAAAAAATCATTGAAACATTCATCAAAAGCAGAATTTCATTTCCCTATCAATAGAAGTTACAAAGATATGTGGTGTTTAAAAGATAATGCTATTTAATTTCATGTGTTTATTTCCAACCCCCTGGCCTCCTTTGCAAATACCAAATTTTGAGTATGCCATGTTATACACTGAAAAGCATTTCTTCAACAAATCTATGGAAAGATTAATTTTTCTGTGTGTGAAACTTGGGTTTCACCAACTCAGATTTCATTTTATGTTACTGAATATGTATTTATGTACCCGTGTGACACTAATCACCACTGCAGCCGACAGCAACAGTGTTTTTCTATTACTCTCAGCAGGGTGGCATTCTATGCACTAAAAGAAATGTCTTAATCCTAACCAGTTTTATGTTAACTTTATGATTAATACGCAGTTCTAACTCATTTATTAAGGAATTTTCACTGGCATTTAGGTGATGGATGCTGTCTATGCCTCATGTCCTTGATAAAGTTTAAACTTCTTATTCCTGTAGCTCCTGAATGATGAAGGTCAAATTCTGGAATTCTGTAGCAAGTCATGTAAAATTTTGTCAAAAGTCACAAAACTTAGAAGGAATAAGCTAGGGGTGGAAAAGCAGAGCCTGGGATTAAATCAAAATACCTCAAAGTTTCTCTCGGAAAACACGTGTTTAATGTCATAAATAAAGATGGGAAAAGATTCTGTTAACTTCCGGTTTATTCATATTGAAACATGTATCAAAGATAAAACTGCTGGATTATTACATTTTCAGTTAAATTGAAGCTTTTTACTGTGGTGAAATTGATCAAGTTTAATTCAGATAAGTCAGAAGGAGAATGATTTTTGGAAAAAAACACAAAACAACCCATACCCAAACAAAAGTCAATCTGGTTATAAAATTCTTTCTCTGGTGGAGAGCTTTAAGATACCATAGTACAAGAATTAGATGTTTCTGATTGCTTGAGACAAAAACTAGATAAAAAATTAACAGTGCAGTGGCATACTCGTGCCTTTAGAGAGTACTGGAAGAGCTGGAAATGAGAAAATAGCTGAGGAGGAGAGGGCAGTTATCTGACTACAGAAAATTGTCAATTTAGCACGAATATACAACAAATGATCCTACAATGTATCTGAAAATGCATTTCTACTAGAAACAGTATGTTTAATGAAAAGTTAATGAGCTCTCATCTGGAGCATCAAGTCAATTCTGTTTTCATTGTTGTGTATTCTTAAGCAGTGTTAGTTGCAGAAAAAGGATATTAATAGTATAAGCACTATCCAGGTTCTTCCTGGAGCCCGTGGAAGGAGATGTCTGAGATCAATAAATCATAAAATTTTAATCATAAAAGTAACCAACTGTCCTAGTTTAGATACCTAATATTCACTGGCTAAAGGCGTATGAGAGAAATCCTGTGATCTTAACTAAGATAGATTACTTCAAACTGTTGCAAAAAAAAAAATTCAATAAAATGATGTGAAGGACTAACAGTCTTTTAACGAAAAAAAACCCAAAGACATTAAAGTGTAATTTTGTAAGACCCATCAAAATAAATATATAAATTAATCATAATTGTCATTATCAGCCCTTCTGCTAGGAGGTGGTCTGCTACTAGAACTCTTTTATTTTTAAACAGGTAATCATAGAAAAAAAAATCATAAATGAAAGAAAATGCAGGGGGAAAAAAAAACCCAAACCAACAAATAGACCAAGGAAAAAAAAAAAAATCCCAACACAATGTGTTTATCAATCTGAGTATTTTGGCCAAAAAGCTGTAAAACCAAAATCTGGTAGTTTGGGCCCCTTCTACAATTACTTTTCATCTACAGTAATTGTCATATTTCTGTGATATCATCACTTTGAGTTCTAGAATTCTTTTTTAGATGTAACAAAAGAGTGAGACTTCTAGTGTATTATTTTCTGGTGAAGAAAACTGGTTCCTCGGAGAAGATATTTTCAACACTCTACCCAGAAAGATGAGCTAGGAACTCACTGCTCCTGGCCAGCTGTTAAGGAAGGCTTGTATGGACTGTCTGATTCCAGCAAGTCAGTAGCTTGCAGTAGCATATAAGTCTCAAAAAGATCAATTTATCAAGGGTAGATATGGTACCAGTGTTTCACGATAGCAAAAGTCCCACAACCTTTTTTCTAGGTGTCTGCACAGCTTATGTTTTTAAACAGGACATGTAGGTATTTTTTTAAAATCATCTGTTCAACTCAGAATTCAAAAATCTGAGTGACATATAGATTTATGACAAATAACTTCACATAAGACAATCATGTAAAGACCCTTGGAATTGCCTTTGTTTGGCCCAGAAGAGAAAATAATTGTTATTAAAAATATTTCCTGAGATTAAGATAGTTTCACATATGTGTTTGGGCTTATGTACTTTCTTATATTTTTGCTAGACAAATCGCTGAATAAAAAGACTGTAGTATAGTGAACTAATTTCTAATTTTTTTTCAGCTTCAGTGGATGACAAAAAATTTATATTTACTAAACAAGATAATTTTGAATTTCAGCTAATGTTGCAGATTCACAAACTTGTTTTATATAAAAAATCAAAGAACAGAAATCGAAGAAAAAACTGCTGAAATACTATCTTCTAAAAATGAACTTTGTAAGAACTGCAAATAATTTAAAATTTAAATAATTAAGGTAAGATTTTATTTGGAAAAAATATATTAACGAAGTAATTTTTCTTGAAAGCTTCTGTTGCAGTGATATATGTCAACTCATATAAGTGAGAATATCTTCTTTTCCTGTAAAAGTCTTTGTGCTAACTATGCCTACTTTATTTCCAATTATGGAGGCAAAATTAGAATCACATCTACTTTCTCAGAAAATAATTACTTTTGTTTCCTAGTTTCATTCTAAGGAGCAGGATTTTTACATTCAGAAGCTTTGTGTCATGATTTATAGCAATTCGACACCAACTATGTTAAATAAAGTAATTTTATACACTTTAAATTTTACATTATTATTGGCAGAAATACAGGCAATATTTGCATTTTTCCATATTAAATAAAAACAAATGAATGTTATTATAGTAAAAATAACTTCATATAAAAGTGAGACTTTAAAAAATGAAGTTACAAAACAATATTTTCTCTTAATTACACCCAATCTTGATTTAGTAGGTATAAAAGCATGTTTGTATCATCCAGTAGCTGAAAAAAAATTGAGGGCATGGGTACAAGATATGTATTTTAAATAATTGCATTGAGTAAAACCTTTAAGGGTTGGAAACTATACATATTGTAACTATACATTTAGACTTTTTTTGTTACTGTTAAAAAAAATCACAGGCAACTTACAGACTATGTTGAATTCTAAGTGAAATAATCTTGTGTCTACAGAAAAAACAACAACCCTGCTAATAGATTTTAATTACTTCGTGTGGCATTGCAAAATACATAGAAAGAGTCTGAAGACTTTTTTCCATGTCTCATCTAAAGGACCCTTTTACGATTTACTTTGACCCTCAGAGAAAAACAAAACAAACCAAAAAGGAAACAACCCACACCAGATTTGTTTTTTTAATAAATACATATTTTCATGCCATACTTTTTTTCTTGTTACACAAAAATTTGGAAATTCCATGTAGAATCAAAATTCAGAAAGGAAGTAAAAAAACGTCTTGGTTTTCTTGACTTGTCCTGACTTATTTTTCAAAGCCTTGTTATTCAAAACTTCTCTAGGTACCCAGATTCATCATGAATTTGTGTCTTGCATTCACTTTTTAAAGGCAGAAATGTAATTACTGGAATATTGGAGAAACAAGGTAACCCTGCCAAAACTTGATGTTTGACTCAACATTTAAAGAGTACAATAAAAAATTGTGCTGTTTGTAAAACCATTAATGGTCTGTTTTCTGCTACAGGAATCAAGAGGTTGGCACAGAGAGAAGAGCAGAATTCATTCATTGAATGAATGAGATCAGTTCTGTGCAATTTCTTGTATGACCCTCTTTTGAACAGAGAATAGATGGGATTTTGGAGGAGTAAGTTGGAAATATGGACACAGTCCCTTAGCTCTGCATACAGCAGGATTTGGAAAGGAGCTTGAGATAGGCAAGGAGAAATATAGGAGAGAGAAATAACTAAGTCTGCCTTGGAAAAATGAAATCCAGTCAGGATTGGGAGACAAGTAGACTGGGATGGGAACCCCAAATAAGGAGTCAATGCAACTTTAATACTTTCTCATTCTGATATGGTATTAATTACAGACCTTTTTTTTTTCTACCGTTCCCCCTCCTCATTCAGGCCAGTGACTCAGGATTCTGCGGCTATTCAATGATTTGTTTCATCCTCACTGTTCAGTGTGTGTCCCTTGGTGTTATTTACTGCATGCTATTGAAATCCCTCTCTGTATACAGAATTATTAATTTCCTCATAGACTCATTCCAACCTTCACTTCAGCTGATTCAGCCCTTAGCTATATTCAGTCCCTGCGCATTAACTAAAATGTACCTACTGATTTACTCTTTTCCCAGCTCTCCCCCTCAAATCATTCTTCCAGTCCCACTAAATATCTCACAGAGACTGGAGCTGCTGACTCCCAGGGCTGCAAAAGAGTAAGCCTTTTTATTTTATTAATGTTCAATAATGGGTTTATTAATGCTCAGTAGGTATTTCATTTCACTGGTTTATGTTTCCTCTTAAGAGCACACACTCTGTCCTCCTGAGCTGTGCTGTATTTTGTATTGGCTGGCGAGCAAGAAGTTCATTAGTCCTGTGCCATTACTGCCATCTGCCTTGTCAGGCCTTTCTTGAAAATGAAACTGTGTCTCAACAACTTTGCCCTTGGTTAAATAAATAAGCCATAACTGTAGCTGGAACATCATTATCTGAGTATGAGTCTGAAGGTCTTAGGATTTATTAGGGTGATGCAACCATCACCATTGAAACTTGGCTTTATTGTATTCACCTTGCTGCATAACAGCATCTGTGCAGCACTTGTGATGTAGCTGGGAAAAGGCTCGACAACCGCAACTCTGTTCTAAGAAAATTCTTACCCTCCCACATAAACACCTCCTTAGTCTTCCTCGCTTTTTTAATCTCTGTTCTTGGATTCTTTGTTTTGCCTGCTCGACTCCTTCCAGCTCAATGACTTCTAAGCAGAAAGCACTGAAAGATACCAAATGTGGTGTGTGCAAGTGACAACACAGATGGTATTTTTGAAAAGAGAAATTAGGGATGGAAGACTGTAACAACCATCTAGTACCAGGATTACTTATGAAAAGAGGAAACACATTCTCAACTAATTATGATAGCTTGTTTCAAGTCAGTTAATCTTTAAAATTATTAATATTTTTTATGAATTGTCAAGTTTAATTGTAGGACTCGAAGACCTCAAGAAGGAACAACAAATGCTATTAATTATAACGATTAATTTCATTTCCATGCACCATATGCTGACCTAATACTGTACAACACAGATACAGTGAGATTCCTTGCCTTGACAGCAACACGTTTCTAATTCTGTGCCTGAACTATTTTATTCACAGTGTAACCTCTACATTACAACAAAAATAATTGACAAAAAATACTCTTTGAGCAAAATGAAGGTGGCACTGTACAACCTTTGGGAAACTTGTGCCTAGTTAAATACCAGACTCTGAAAACTGAGGAGACCAGAGTTCATGTGTGGTAACTCTAGCCTAGTTGTTGTCTTTGAGCAAAGTCACAATACACGTATAATACTCATAGTCATTCACTCTTGCAGATGGTATGAACACTAGGGGTTTAAGTCACATTTACTCTTTAAGAGTTCTTACACCTTCATTTTGCTGGGCAGATGTTGTGTTAAGGTAAGTAACATTTTACACCAAGCGGGAGGAGAAGGCTTCTGGCATAGATTTAAACACTGAATTCCACACCACACAAAACCAAAAACAAACAAGAGAAAAAAACCTTAACAAAAAAAAAGAACAAGAAACCCAAACCAAACCAAAAAATCCCAATCAAAACCAACCAACCAATAACAAAAAACCCACTAACCACAGAGTAAATTGTTAATATTTTAAATGAATTTTATGATTTATTTAAATTTCTTTGGGGATTTTTTGGATCAATCCCATGAAACAGATTTTCACCATTATGTCAAAACTTTAATTCCTTATCAGAAGCTCTTGATAACATTCAGAATGCATTAACATAAATTTTATACACCTGTAAAATCAAGAAAAGTAAAAAACAAGAAAACATAAACAAAGTCAGTGGAATAGGACTTTAGATCATTCTTAGAACTAACTTCCTTTTATGGGGTTTGAAAATACTGTGTCTATATGTGGATATGACTCAATTGTGAACCATAAGCTTTCTTGAATGACAGAAATCATCTTACAGCTGTACTAAATACATCTCCAGATGTTTAAATCTTTTCAGTTTAAAACATTTAAGCAAACTTCTTTAAAATAAAATCATATGCTGAAAAGGGTGTCTGTTAGACACTTTTCTCTCAGTATTCCTGCTTATTTAATTTAATAAAATTGTGTAACCTGTTCAAGCCATTTTTCCTCCTTTATTATTTTTCAGAATCAAATGTTCTTTGCCTTCCCTCTTCCACAGGGAAGGCAAAGAATATCTGTATTTCTAAATATACAATTAACATTCTGACTTTACTATATATCTTTTCTTCTTTACCTCATCTTCCATTTGCCTTTTACAATTTTCTTCAAGTCAGAGGTAGGTATGTTTTGTAATAGGCTGCTGCTGTCTTTACCACTTGTTTGCTTCAATATCATTTTTGTCAAACTGAAAACATGTTATATTCTTTGCAACCTTAAGACATCACTGTATTTTACATCTTTTCCATTTCAATTTTTTTATCACTACTGAATGCTTTGTTATACTGTCTGTATTGGGTTTCTTTTGGTCAGTGATACTTGCTTTCTTCCCAGAAGAAAATTCTATACTTTATGCTTTAATCAAATTACTCTGTCCAAAGTAATTTTTTGTTTAGTGATTACTTTCTAATTTCAAGTACCTCATCCTTTCTTTTCCTGGCTAGTTGCCTTCAACCTTGTTAAACATGCTCTTTTTGAAATAATAGCCCTTTCTGGTTTCCATTACTGTTTGTTCCATTTCTTCCACTGTCTAACTGTTCTTTAAACTTGTTCTTTGGCATATATTTTTCTTTTTCTCCCTCCATTAAAGAATTATCTCTCTCCTCATGAGAATGTCTTTCATATCAATGCATGTATTTATGCTTCAAGAGAAATTTAGCATTGTTTAAACAGAGACCATAATCTCTGTTTCTCTCTACTGATACCAGTCTAATGTTTTATGCAGTTCTGCTGATGTACTCTCTTCTGATGCTCGGGTTGTTGATAGTGGTAGTAAACAGAATCAAGTCCAGTATTAATGCCTAAAGATACCCTCATTTTGGATACTGAAATGAGACTGATCCCCTTCCCTATTTTCTCCTTGTTGCCACTCTTGGAGACAAGTGTGACATTTTCATTTTTGAAGACATTAGGATACTTTTATCTTTCAAAGACAACAGAGAGTAGTTTTGCAATGATGTCAGCCAAGTCCTTCAGAATTCATGGCTTTATCCCATCAGATGCATGTCAGGGCAAAATGTGTCATTTAGTTGTCCAATTAATTTAAAATTTCAACATTTGTATTGCATTGCTTTATTGCCAGCTATTTGTATTAAACACACAGTACTTCATCATATTTTTTCTTTCATTTTCTTCCTTTTTTTCCTATTTTTCCTTTTTTTTCCTTTTTTAAATTATCTGGCAGTTTTTTATTTATTTATGATTGACAATTAAAAGCTAACTGAGCAGTTAAATCTTTTTTTCTGCTACTGTTACACTTGGCTTCTAACCAAGAATGTGTTTTATGTTCTAGGTCAAACAATAAAACTTACAGGAAACAGCATGTGATTTTCACATAACTGACCCTGCTGTTTTTCTGTATTCCATATTCTGCTTTTCTACTATGCTGTTACTACTGTGATTACTCGTTATAACACTTTTTTACACTAATCTTGTTACTATTTGTGGTGAAAACCAAAAATATATGAGATGTAAGTAGCTTGCATTCTCAGTAGTAATTTAAGCTGGAGTTCTGTCTATTCACATGTGTGGATTTGGTATTGATTATTGTACTAAACTGTTTATAGCAGAATATTTTAAAAAATTAGATTATGGTATTTTCCCTTATGTAAGTGGGTCAAATAGTACAGAAGAATAAGAATATATCAGTCTTACTGAAACTTGAAAATATCATGAAATAATAGAACAAAAATGCCAGATTAAACAAACAAAAGCAAACAAAAACAATACAAAAAACCCCCCACAACCCAAACAAAACAAAACAAAATAAAATGAAAACCACAAAAGAACAACAACAACAACAAAACAAAACAAAAAAAAAAGGAAAAAGAAAAAAGAAAACTTCTTAACTTCGTAGTAATGCAATAAGTAGTTCACCAACCTCCAGTAACACATCGTTTTAAAGTGCTTATCATGAAGTTCTGTCCATACTAAAAAGTCAGTATCTCTGTGCCAGGAATGGAGTTGCAAAACTGTAGAAGGTCAAAGGGCTTTAGAAATTGACTCACACTATAACCATACATATTTTAAGGATCTTTGCTCTCTCTGAGCCTTTTTTGGTATTTTAGCACATAGGAAAAACGTAATTTGACTTTTAAAAATGTGCTGTTACCTATGCTTAAAGACAAGAACATGATGCACCCTGCTGAACTTTATGTGTCTCACTGAAGTACCAAAACTGCCAGCACAGCCACTTTCAATTTTTTCTATAATCAGTGGAAACCTAAAAAGGACAATTTACTGAGCTGAAACATCCTTTGGACTGTTTATCTATCTTCATTTTTTGTAAATGACAAGGATAACATCTGGCCTGCCATTAAATACATTCAATTTGAAAAATTAAGAAACTTTAGATGTCAAAACTGTTACTGAGCAATCTAAATGTCATCATAATGGATAAACATTTTAAGCTATATTTTTTGCAGACCCATTTTCCTTCAAAAATATAGGAAGTATTTCTCAACTCTATTTAACTGATTAACACCACAGCAAACTACATTTTGTGGTATTGGATCAATTCCATGTTTTCATTGTCACTTTAGTTTACATCTTTATACATTTTGTAATTAAAAAAAAATTTATTGAATCTGCTCTTTTAGTCCATAAGTACGTTAAATAGTGAATAACTCTCTAGAAACTCCTTGACCATATTCTGTCCATATGCACATGGAATTTATCATGTAGATGTTTGTATTAAACAACTAAGCAAATAAAGAAATGTCCCAGAGTCTCTTATCGTAACACTGAACTGTCATACTTCATTTATTGTTATATAATTGCAAAGATTGTTTATCCATTCTTGCTCTATTTATCTAACACTCTGTAACGTTCAAGGTCACAGTGGCAGAAGAACTACATTTCTAGAATACTTCCAGTTAATTGGACTAAAATGTCTTTCTACAATAAACACTTTTCAAAGCACAAGTAATGTTCCCTTGAAATGGGGAAGTTACATTGCAAGTAGAGGTTTAGTACAGGTATATTATCACTAATAGGATGACTTTTATGTTATATGAATTGCAGACATGGTTTTTGGCAAAAATTATCTTTTATTTAGCATCAATCCTGTTATTAGCTTAGGGAGGTTATTTTTTTAGGCTTTTTTCTTCTTGTTTTAATGTTATCAGTGTCATATTTATTCATTTTTAATCTTCACATATAAGCATTCCAAAGGTATGTGAAACGTCTGCAGTTATGTTCACTTGCTTTGTGGCTACTTTTCCAAGAAAAACACTTTAATTTAATTTACAGATTTTTCAGAACTGAATGTGTGTAGTGATTCTGATGCGGAACAGGTTTAAGTTCTTAATATAAAAAGGGGTAAGACTTAAGGTCCATGTAGCCTATCTGTTTTTTTGTTTTTTTTCTTTTTGACATGGCAGCCAAAACCAAGTATCTAAATAACATAAGAAGAAAAGGGCAAGGATATATGACACTTCCATATATGTATCGTAGACTCCATCCATTTCCAGATGGCATTTTCATGTAACTATCAATAAGCCCAACATGTTGCTACCGTGTAGTAACTTTTAGTTAATGTTTTTTAAACAAATATGAAGGTTAAATAAAAAAGTGGGAATCCCTCTTCCCACGTGTTTTATTTTACATTACATGTTGAAATAATTCACTTGCTATGAAATCTAAAATAACCTTGCCAGCATGTGTCTTCATTCTGCTCTTGAATCATATTTCAAAGAATGAGTATCAAGTGGTATCATGTACTATGCTTATTTATTTGTTGACATATCTCCCTGTAAAAATATTGCATGTTATAAGAAAGAACATTAGCTTTAATCATGCTTTTTTGTTTGGTTTTGTTTTCATATGGACTTCTGTATACTGACCACAGTGAGCACAGAATTGAGACAGACCTGGGTTTTTTACATAAAATATTAGGCAACATGTTCCTGAGACTATGGTTTCCAGGACACAAACACACTGAGAATGTTTTGTTTCCACCGTAATGAACTACTAAAAATAAAGTTATTAGGAACAAAGAAGCTGTCCTTTTAAACAGGATTAACCATTAAAACTCGCCCTTCTTTCAATTCCTACACAATGAAACAGAAGCTAACAAAATACAAAAACACTGTATTGGCAATGTAAAGTGTATTCCAACCTTTTCTACAGATCACAAAAACAACTTGAATTAAGATATTTGGTATTCTAGACCTCTTGCCTTTTATTGTCTTTCTTGATTTTTTGTTTCATTTGGTTTTGGTGTTTGGGCGTTTTTTCCCTTTTTATTTTAACATTTGTATTGCAAGGTCTTCAGGAGAGGTCAGTCCCTTAGAAGGTAGTTCCTTTATTCTGATGTTAGCCATCTAAAGGTTAGGTGTCTAGTGAGGTGTTCAACTCTAATGAAGAATGAGAGGGAGAGAGGGAGAGAGATGCCTCTGCTGACAGACTTAAATCTAGGTGACTCAGCTTTAAATGGCTGAAATTAGATCTAGTGAATTCCATCCTTAAAAGTTTAATGTAGTACCTGACACATTTTAATATTTATAGATGACTCAAATGTCCTGAGATACGGTTAATAAGAATCTAATTGTAAAATCTGGACTACTTAAGATAAGAACCATAGGATTCTAGTGGTCTTTGGCCTACGCTTGACTTTGTGTTTTGGTAACAGACACAAGTTTGTCCACAATCCCTTGTTGATAAGCTGTTTAATGCTTCTTGATATGTCCTCATTTGTATGAGCACAGAGAAACAGGCAACTAAAGATTCCATTGTACACTTCATTAGACTAGTTCCTTCTATTATGGCTTCATTCCAACTTGGGGGAATAGATTCTCTCTACCTACATTTCCTGCGGTTTCAATTCGATGTTCTATTTTTTAAGACTTTCTGCCTCAATTTCCTATGTATGGTTCATGTGTGTTCTTCAGCCCTTGCTGCGTTTCAGTGGTAGGTGAAGTGAACATTAATAACACTTATCACTCTCACAGGCTGAATGAACAAGTTCTATACAACACCCAGAGTTCCATTGATGAGAGATCCTACAAAAGTGAAGAGCAGATATCATTAACTCATCCTTAATCTTTGTCAGTGTTTACTTACTCAAAGTGTGTGAGTCACATGATAAGTTTTTCTTTCTAATTCAGTACTATGACATATTGTGAAGGACCAATAAAGTAAGCAAATAAAAAAAAAATTATATAAAGACAATATAACCAACTTCTGATACAATATACAAGAAATGCAACACTATGGAGTTCTTTAAAAGATCATGGAATAAGCCATGACCGCCAGTGGGGTCTGTAATGGCTGCATCCAGCTTACTCCAAACTTTGGGGGACTGATGACAACATGATAGCCAAGGGCTGTCTGGAAACAGTGACACAGACCTCTTGTTGGTGTGAAAATATGACTATAAGTCATTCATTACTCTGTAAATAGTGGACAGCTGAAGGCCTGTTGAGCTCTCCTGCACAGCCTGAGCTGCATATCAGGATCTCCTCTTGAGTAGGGATGCCTCTCAAGATTACTCCTCTCAGTTGAGAGATTCCTTGTCACAACAGATTCCCACTAAGTGATTATTAGCATGATAAACTTTAAAATCTTAGTTAAGTTATATAAAGAATTGATTGTGAACATATAATCTTTGATGCCACGACCACTTTTCTGAGGACCCTGTTGCAGTGCCTAACCACCCTCTGAGGGTGGTCCCCTTGTTCTAATATCCAACGTAAACCTCCCCTGACACAACTTCAGGCCTGCCACTGGTCACCACAGAGAAGAGATCAGTGCCTGCACCTCCTCTTCCCCTCACAAGGAAGTTACAGACTGCAGTGGGTCTCCCCTCAGTCTCCTCCAGGCTGAACAGACCAAGTGATCTCAGCTGCTCCTCATGCGGCTTCCGCTCAAGGCCCTTCACTGTCTTCGTTGCCCTCCTTTGGACTTGAATAGTGGTAGAAACTAAGGCCCCTGAGGACTATTAAATATTTTAATCTTATCAATAAGACAATGCGTTTCACCCAGTGTCACATATTAACAACAATATTTGTTTAGGTTCCAAATTCCTAACTTGTGTGACAGTAAACCACAGCAGCCATAGGCTCTATTTGCTTTTAAAGGGATAAATGATTTGTTGCTTTGGATAGCAAGTATCCTGTTACATTTTTATTAGAATATTAACACGAGAACACCAGCATATGCACACTGGTGCACCTTCCCCCTCTGCTTGGATGCTATACGTTACCTAAACTTAAGAAAATATTCTATGGTATCCTGCAATCTTTTATTTCCCTCTCAAAACGTCAGCACCTTTCCTGTACCAGTAGTTAAAGATTCAAGATATCTGTAGCCTGAACCTTGTACACCATATCCAAGCTGCCAGATGTGGAAAAGCTTTTGAACTCATACTGTCCTCTCCAGCCATGTCCTTATCCCACAGTCTCGAGCAGATGCACATTAGTGCTTTCATCATCAATTTTCTTTCCCTCTGGTATCCCACAGTTACATCTCTTTCTGATTTGTCAGGAATCACAGAATAGGAAATTGAAGAAACAGTTACTCTCTCATTGCAAAAATTAGAAAAAAAAAATAGTTTCCGTTTTTTTGTGTGTGTGTGTGAATATGTGACATTTCTAGTGCCATGGGGAGTTACATTATTTGAAAAGATACTGAATCCTCTGAAAATGTTCTGAGAACATTGACATTAGCTACAAAGACTTAGTTAAAAAGAAAAATAAATCCCAGTAATACAAGAATGACATTTAGCTTAATTTACTTTAATCTCATCATACAAAGAAAAATAATGAAAAATATGAAAATGAATAATCTTATAACTACATCCTGTAAAGTATTTTGTCTTCATAAATTACTTTTGAAATCTGTGTTTCAAATAAGATGTTAACCACAGTGTGTCCTGAGTGTTCCTGAACCATTCTATCAAAACAGCTTATTTCATATAGAGGTGATGTTACAGGGGTTACAGCACAGGACTCAGTGATTTTCTCAAGATTCTCTCACCTTTCTACTAAATGCACTATTAGCAATGCTTACAACTTTAATCTTTCAGAGAAAACCTTACAGTCAGCCACATTTGGTAAATTTCTCTCTGTGAGTCTTATCCTCTGGGCCCAAAGTCCTCAAGTTAGAGTATGACTTACGGTAAAGTGTTGCCTGCCTTAGTTTTGTCCCCTCCTCCAGGCACAGATGAATGAGGTATTATTAAAATAGGTAATTTTAAGCTGGAAAACCTTCTGTGAATGAGCTATGAGGGAACTCAGGTGATGGTGTCACAAACTTCTAAAATTATATGAAATAAATCTCACACAGGCTATCCATGAAGTGCAATCACCAGGTTTAGATCCTTTTTGCAGCACCCTTCAGAGACACTGTTAACCAAAAAAATCCTTTCCCAGACTGCTGGCATGATGAGATACAATTTATAAGGACCTGTAAGAAGTGAAGAAAAGTTGATATTGCGTTTTTACAAATGGTCTCAAGCTTCTTTCAAATTTTTTTAAGTAGCTTGAGAAGATAGTAAAACAACAAATCATAGATGTACACAGCCCAGTGCCTCACTTTCCCCTATATCACTGTACATATTCAAAAATGAGAGGAATTCAGGAATTAGTCCACTTTTCTTCTCTCATTTATCTACAGCTTCATTTCTGAATTTTAAAACCTCTTTGTTATTTCTTCTTTCTTTTTTCCTCTTCACCTGGCTCTTTAGTTATACAGGTCGTTAAAGGATGATTGCTGGATTCCTACTTCGTCTTTCCCAATTATGCTTCCTTTATCTACCTAGTGCAAGAACACTCTGACCCAAGATGAAATAACAATCTCCATTAATTTCCAGCATATTAATCCTAACTGTAAATTAAGTATACTGTGGTGCCAAGTGCCTTAAGAAGTATTGCTCCTCTCATAACTTTACAATTATGAGTATGGGAGAACCTGATGGGAACTTAGACTCTAACTGGTTAGATAGTGACTGCCCTGAGCAAACAAAGACGTCCATAAAAGAGACTCTCTCTGTTGAGACTGTATCAACATTTGTTTCCTTCTTTTTCTGGGAATATTTTATTCTTTGAAATCACAGTCCTACCTCCCTTTTTAACGCAGTGATGTTGAGATAAAATGGCCTCTTTTAGGGTGCAGGTAATATTTCAAAGTTCTTATAGTCGTTATCAAATAACAGTATAATAAATATGAATCCTAATAGTGCCTTTTGATTTTTGTAACATAAGTAACATGGAGACACATACACATATTTATAAGAATACAGACATTTCACACACATACCCCGCAAACCAAACCACTAAAATATACAGATTGCATTGGTTTAATTTATGAAAATTATTTGAATGGGAACCTCTAATTTCTTCCATGCAGATTCCTGAAAAAAACCCTAAACAACAAAAGCATAAGATACAGACATCAAATCTCCCTCTTTGGTTCACCACAGTCTCTGTCATTTGTGGACTATGCCAGAAACTAGGCCAACAAAAAAATCACATCCTGTTTTACTGTCTTTGGACTCTTTTTGAATTCTCTCATGAACAATTTTAGAAAATCTGTTTCAGGCTTTCCCAAGTGTCGGTCATTCTTTGTTGTTTTTCTTTCTGGTTGACCATTGTAAGGAAAATATCAGGAACTTCTTTTCTTTTGAGTGCAGAAGAGATTAAAGATATAAAAATTTTATTAATACGAAGGATTGTATGCCATTAGTCTCTTCATCTCTCAGAGGAAAAGAAGTTCCTGGTATTTTCCTTATCACATGTTTCTGCAAGACTTGAAAGTACCATCAACTCTGGAAAATGCTTTGTATTACAGTTTTTCTCAGCTCACATAAAAACAATACAGTGCTGAGTCTGTGAATATGCTGAACCTCAGATCTTGTTACACTACTGGCTAGAAATATTTTTTAAGACAAATTTGGACAATATACAGTCAACTTAATACTCTTTAATACATGTCTTAAATAATTTTTCTATGAAGAGATAATTCAAATTTGATCTAGTGCAGAATTTGTTCTTCAAAAATGAGCAAATTTTTCAGTTACAGAATCACAAAATGAAATAACAAAAACCGAATAAAACGAACGCATGAACAAAAATTGTATAACAAGGGTAACGTTAGTAAAAGTAATAATTAAACAGGTAATGATAATACTGCTAGGAGAAAAATAGATTGGAGTTTTTAATGAATTGTAGGAATATGTTCTTTCATGATAAGAAAAATACACATAAGAATAGACTCCAATTTCAGATAACAAGAATGTTTCCTACATTAAAAAGAAGATTCATTTAGGGATTTATTTAAAACAAATAAGATCGATAAGCAAACACCAAATGGTCTAAGTAATTTTAAAAATTACATAAGGAATAGATTCCAAAAGTTCAGCCAAGAGAAGTTGCCATTTTACCATATTCAAATGGGATGCCTTCCTGCTTTGAAATCAGACACAAGATCAAGTACTTTAGATGGAAACAAAACTTTGTTCTCATTTTAACTGTATCAAAACACAGAACAATAATCACTTTGATTTTCTATTTAATTTTTGTTCATTTTCTCATGTAGCCCTATATGAATAAAATTTCACAGTGAGCATACAATGAAGCATATTTCAGGAATACATTAGAGAGGGACCCAATTGTTTAAGAATAATTTGAAAGTTGATAAGTGGGGATAAACTGATTTGAAATCTATTGAAATTATTTGCTTTCTACTTCTGTCTGCTCTAACATATTTGATATAGGCAGTTACTATCTGTTTCCATTGCCCTCATTATCTGAACCTGGTCAGTCTAGTGAGTAGTTTGCTAAGACAATAAACAGGAAGATAAGTTGAATGTCCAGACAGTCAAAAAACTGAATACTGTAAAGGTCAATGTAGAAGTACACTGTTAAAATTCATAGAACATACGAGGCAATAAAATTATTGTAAATGAGTTGAGACAATTATTATAACTGTGAGAAAGCACCACACTGTAGTTCTGAATGACTGCAATGAGAATGAGAAATAATATTAAGTTTAAACAACTCTGGATCCACGTAGATGAAGTATTCATAATGCAAATCTGTTCATTCTGATAAATATAATATAGGACATCATATTTTTCATTCAGAAGAAGAAGAACACCCCACTAGCATTTTAGACTTTTGGTCCCACAGGAGTCGGTATGGTCTGTTGAACCTAACTGAATAATTTTTCTATGCAGTCAATGAACAGGTAGACAACTCTGATGATATGCAGGGATGAATAAATCAATCCACATAATTTTGATGCTTTGTCTTTCCACTTAATGTATTTTTTCTTCCAATGCCTTCAGAGAATGTGGTATGCATTTGTTTTCTACTCCTTCCTCTTAGAGTACAAAGGATCACAGGAAATCACAGAATCACAGAATTGTAGAATGACTTTGGTTAGAAGGGAGCTTGAAGATCAGTTAATTCCAACACCCCTGCCATGGGCGGGGATACCATCCACTAGATCAGACTGCTCAGTACCCCATCCAACCTGGCCTTGAACACTTCCAGAATTCCACTTCTCTGGGCAATCTGTTCAGTGCCACACTACCAGCTGAGTGAAGAATTTCTACCTAACATCTAATGTAAATCTTCACTCTTAGTTTAAAATCATTCCCTCTTGTCTTATCGGTACCTGCCTGTGTGAAAAGCTGTTCTCCTTTTTTTTTTTTTTATTCCCTTTTTTTACTCTTTAGGTACTGGAAGGCTGCTATAAAATCAATCCCAGCTCTCTTCCATGTAAGCATCCACTTAGGATCTTGGTCCTTGTAGGAAACAGACACAGACTGGAGAAGCATGACTGTTTTCACATACTTGTAGAGTGAAAGCATCGACTCATGGATTAAGAATCTGCCTTCTAATGTATGAGATTGAGGAAGACACAGTTTCCTATCCTACAGGTATCTTCTCTATTAGATCATGAATATGACAAGTAAAGATATTTCCAGTGTGCCCTGGGTTAGAGGCATAGGATTAGGATGATAGGATTAGAGGTACTTGGAAACAGAGAAGCAAATAAAAGGTAAACTATGCCAGAGGATTTACGTAGAGGAGAGGAACACTTAAAATTCTGGATCCATGTCTGCAACTATATTTCCTTATTTTTCAGTGATGATCCTACAGGAAATATACCTGGTTCAAAAGTTGTATGAGTCTGAACTGTATTCAGCAACCTTCCCAATACATGAAAACCAGCATTGTCTTTGCTTTAGTTGTATTTTCTATCTCAGATATCTCAGCATCTTTGAACTTCATCCTGTACTCTGTCATACATGAATGTGTCTGTTTATATCAACATTTTCTGTGCATTCAGACTATATATAATTTTTGCTATGAGTTAGAAAACCCACACAGTTCGGTTCTTAAATTTAAGTAAATCTCAGATACTGACAGGCTCAGTTTATGGTCTTGTGAAACTTTTATCTATGCACCAGTGTATGGTTTTGAAGTGTTGGTGTCTAATGAAAGACACTCCTTTATTCCAAGTCCTCCTAATTCGGTCTTTAAACAGAATTCTTGTACAGTGGTATGTGTTTTGCTCAAAATTTATGCATTATCTTGTTTCTACTGCTCTTGGTTTCAAATGTTGGAGCTTATTTGGACCTCTAGATGCTTTAATACTGTATGGGCTTTTTTCTGTTTGTTTTTGTTTTTTTTTCTTTTGTTTCCTTGAAAGTACGTGACTTTTGCAATGTTCAATTCATTTTAACTCAATTTTTCTTACAGTTTGCAGATTCCCACTTCCTTTCCAGCCAGTCTGGACCGTCTTATTTTTTTTTCAAGAGTTTTCAGTGTACCCTCCGCAATTTCTAAAGCTTGACATAACATAAAAGCTAATGGAGTGAAAGTTAATTCATCTGTGGACCTTTTCTATGATTTTGGTTCTTTCATTGAAATCACTATTTCATTGAATCTATATAATGAAATCTTCTAAACTACTCTAGCTACATGTGCGTTAAATTAATTTAGGTATTTTTACACTTGTATCTTTGAACTCTGAGTTTCCTTTAGAATGTTATAGCAGAAGCTTCTGTTATCACATCATTAAACAAAAGCTCTACTGTGTCCATTCTCCTTAAATCTAGAATTTCTGTAGAGATGTTAAATCCTTTCTTTAATATATTTTTCATAGGATTCTGTAAGTCAATTTTCTGCAAGTCAATAAGTCAATATTAGATCTCTAATGATTTTTTCTTTCTTCAGTCTTGATTCTTTTTCTCTCACTCTTTGCTTGTTCTTTATTTTCCGTAGCTGCACTTTTTCTACCTCATGGTACCTTAGCCCACAGACTCATCAGAATATTTGAAACAATGTGGGTGGACTTTTTTCTTTATTGTTACTTTTATAAACTTGCTATATGGGGAGTTTCAAGTATGTGTATCAGAGCTGACTTTTTCTCGGAACTGCCGCTGGGAATACTTTCAGAGCAGTAGTCATATCAACTGCTACAGACACCTAAAAAGAGCAGTAGTTTCCCTTCACTGGCTGTACAATCAGTTTAGTTCAGATTTGTATTTAATCTACAACTGGTTGATTTTTCTCAGCTCAGAGCAGAACTCTAATACTTTATTTTTCATATTAAAAGTTACATTGTCTGCAATTATTCAAATATATATACACACTTATACGAGTTTATATATGTATATATATTGTTTCTACAATGTCTTCACCGAAGTCCTTACTCTCAAGCATAGAGGCAAATCATTTATCTTCCTTATCGTATATCTTCCATTACAGTTCTCATCTGAACTCTCAGTGAGGCAGAGTTAAACGGCTGTATAGCTGTCCCCTGGAGTGAATACACGGTGCTTTCCAAAGTATAGTTCTAGTTTTCTTACCTCTACTTGAAACATGTTCACTGTCAGACTTTATGGAAAGTTTGATTTCCTTATAGTGTCCACATACAACACTACTAAAGTCCTTAATATTAGCAATAGTGTTAATTCTTCAGTAACTTTTTGGCTGAAATTTCTGTGTCATAAGAGAATGAGCTAAAAGGAATATAATTAGGTGTGTTTTATTAGCAACTTACATAGCAGATGCTCACTACTCTGTTATTCCTAGTGCTAATAAATGTTAAGAATTGGTATAAATATTTTTTTCTTCTATAAAGTTTGTATTCTAGAGTTTCATCTTTACATAAATAATTTTGAAAAGCATAATGATTCTTATAGGTTTCCATTTGATTTTTTAAAATTAAGGAGTTGAGTGAGTAAACAGAGCTGCAAAGTATTTCAAAAGAGGAATTGGTTTAAAAATCCAAGTATCACCGGTTTTTACAAGACAATATACAAATTCTGAACTGCTTTATTGCCATTTCATAAAAAGCTAAACATAAATGCAGATTGCTTTTTTTGTGTTATAAAGAAGTTCAATTAATTTATCAGTAGTTGCCTAAGGTTCCTGAGAATACATACTTGAATAAAACCAGTTCATTCCTAATGAAGGACCTCAAAGGTGATGCAAGACGTAGAGGTCTGTGTTTTTGAAGTACTGATTTCAACAGGCGTTCATGACACTTGAGATAAAGTAATGTTTAAGGAAATAATGCTGGAAAATCAATTACAGGATTAAAAAGAATTTAACAAAAAAGCCCAACACTGTGGGATTAGATTTTGGTTAAAAAAACCAAAACAAAACAAAAAACAAACAAACAAACAAACAAACAAAAACCCAAACCAACAAAAAAAACACACAAAAAAAAACCAAACCAAAAAACCCAAACAAAACCCCAAACAAAACAAAAACAAAAACAAAACAAAAACAAACCACACCAAAAAAAAACCAAGTCCCTGGAACTCAGTCACATGCGTTAATTACAAAACCATTTTCATACATTGAAAAGTTTGGACAGAAAATAGGAAATGTTTAGAAAAGTAGAAGAAAAATCTTACATTCTTTTCCTGAAAAACTTTGTATCTGACTTTGAAGGTGAATGCATTGAAGTTTCTCAGGAAACCTGGAGATTTTTTAAAAATACTATCTTTCCTAAAAGTTTTGAGTTATGTAAAATGATAAAAATTAATTGATTTAATCTATTTTGCAATGCTTAAAAATGAAATTAATTGTTGATATAGATATCTATCATTTTGCTGCACATTTTTTTGACACAGAGCAGACATTGTATCATATTGACTTGCTTTTAGAAATAACATTTTGACTTGAAAACCAAAATGAGGACAGATCAGATTTTGAGTACATTTTTCTAACTAGTTATGAACAATCTTTGTCCTTAGGGTTATTTTTCTTAATCTTCATAGCAGAACCCTTTGTTGATGTGTGTTGTTGGGGACAAATAATTTTATTCTCTGTTCAGAGTCTTGTCCAGTTAAATTATCATTGTAGTTTTCATCTAGTAAGTTATACTTCCCTTTTAATTTTAAGATTGGTCTTGCAAGGCTGTATTACTGAGAAGACAATCAAATCCAATTAACTTAATATTCACCCATGGAGACACTGAAACATAAGGAAAAATCTGTTTGTTTTTTTTTCCAATAAATAAGACAGGCACAGGCTATTGAAAAGGAATGCCACTGACACTCCTGGTAAGACAAAAAATGATCTGTAATGTAGGAAAACAAATAAGCAAGAATTCTTTCTTTCCTATATTCTTTTTGTTCTTATAATAACCTTGAGATGCCATCAGATCTTCTTTAAATAGGTAGTTTAAAAATAATCATGTATAGCAATTTGAGTGTTTTAAGTAAAAAATAGTCATGGTTATATGCAATCAGAGGTTTTGAATGTATCTTGGGTGTACTAAATTACATGATGAGATGATTCCTCTTTCTTCAAAGCTAGAGAAAGCTTATCTGTAAAAAGGACATCAAAATACTTTTAGAATGAAAGTAAAAGTAAATTGCTAGTCCCGTAATAAAAATAGCAGCAAACATTGGAAAATATAAGGAGGATATCTGATCTATTATAATACAGGGAAGGAGACAAACAGTGGAAGAATGGGAGTTAATCTTTCACCTAGGATAATAAAATAGCACCTTATAGATTAAATCAATGTTATTACTGTTGCTTTATAAGAGGGATTTTTTTGTTGTTGTTGAATCAAACTTTAACTTCTGGTTAAGTCAAAGTTTCATATACCAGATAACAAAGGACAACCCTCCCCCCACCCTCAAACCAAGACTCCCTCCCTAGAAAAGCCATATTCGGAGTAAAATTTTTGCAGATACTATGAATTTTGCTCTTCCCATCTGCTTTTGACTAATAAAATAGTTTCTTTTTTTTTTTTTTTTTAATGGACTGTATGAGTCCTCAGAGAAAACATTTACTTATAAACTGTTCAAAATAACTCATATTTGTTCATAATTAAATTACATCAAAGTACCACCCCATCTATATGAACACTCTTGTGTTCAATGATACGGATTTCAAAGGCTCTCTGGAAAATATGCCAGTACCGTGCTATGGTCACTGAGTTGTTTCCTTCTCTTTATTTCCAATCCATAACATAGGATCATAGGATCCTAGGGTAATTCAGACTGGAATGCAGATCGTTTAGGCCAACTTCCAGTCTAAAGCAGGCTCAAGTGTGGGGCCATACTAGGCTGATAATGATGTTTTCAAAAAAGGTTTAGAATACACCTAAGGGTCGAGACTACTAAACCTCTTAAACGTGCCCAGAAATATGTTCCAGGAGGACTTGTTTGATGATTTTCCCAAGAAGTGAAGTGAAGCTGATTGGCCTGTAGTTCAAAGATTTCCATCAGTCTCCATGATCCATGTTAACTGTTTGCCACAAATTGTGTTAATTGCTTCCTGGGCTTTGGAGCGCCCTTTCTGAAAAAGCCTTTGTCATTTCTACAACCTTCCCAGTAGAGACCTAAAGATATCTCTAGATTTCAGTGCTTTTTAAGTATTAAAAGTCTAAATCAAAATCCTCTTAAATGTTAATAGCCCTTTAAAATTATGATTTTCTCTTTTGGTTAAAAGGGAGTAAGGGGAAGCTATGATCAGATTCTATATATCTCACCCAAGTATCTTCAGTGTGGAAAGACTTCCTGCATTTTTGCCTTAGGAGAACATGTGCCTCATCAGACCAGATGTTCATCTGCTTTAATGTGATTGTCTACATAAAAAAAAATTAGCTTACACTAACTTAGGAAGCAATGAAAGAAGATTAAAAAAAAATTGACATTTGACTTTTAAAAAGAATAAAATAAAGAGTCCTTGCCCTTAACTTGTATAACAAACTAATCAATATATCTGTATTCAAAAGCCTACACTATAATTTAAAAAGAATAATATCACTCAGAAACCTTAGAATGGTTACCTTTTTTCCCTGAAGTGGTGTATCACATGTTTCAGAGCAAGATCAATGAATAAAAGACAATAATGTAGACGATGTTGGTGTCAGACTATTTCCAGAAAAATCTTTTTGAACTTAGCTTTGGTTCAGTTTGTCCAATGAAGCATGAAGGTTAATAGACCTTTCAAATATTTTCCATTGTAAGAAGCTCTAAATAAAACCAAGAAAAACTCAAGATTATTATATATGTTGTTCAGAAAAGCATGGGAAAGAAGACATTTCGATATGAGTTTACCATCAGTGTAAGATAGTTCTCTCTGTAATGGACATGATGAGATAAATCATCTGGGTTAATGAAAAAGAAACAAAATCACTCCCATGGGCATACATTATTTGCCTTGTGGAAATAGAAGGGATGGTGGACTGTTACTTAAAAGGTTAAATAAAAATAGTCTGAAAAAAATTTAATAAAGAGAATATACAGGTATCCTGTACATGTTAGTGAATAGTTTCCCCCTACTGATATATAACATGAAATACAAATTGTTTATGGCTATTTTTCAAAGTAATGACCATATTTTATTTTTTTTAATTTATTTTTTAGACTATACCATCTGTTTTGAAAACAGAGATTTTGGGATGCAAATAATCCTTGTTCACAGTGACATTAAAATGAGACTGCCAACATCTATCAACTGATGTGGTGTGAGCCTGTGAGGTCCGATTAACACTTCTTTCTTTACACAGACAAAGATAAGAACAACATTTTAAACTCTGACCAATTTTTCTTTTCAATCAAAGAAGCAAAGGCAATGTGCTTATTACTTACTGTGGCTCTACTCAGTAAAGAGGGCACACAAACAAAATGGGTTCACTTACCCGGTTTAAAAAGTTGACAAGAGGAGATGTAAGCTCCTAGATTCATAGAATGTCTTGACTAGGAAGAGATCCAGAATGATCTTCGAGTCCAACTCCTGACTCCACACAGGGCAACACAAGAGTTAAACAATATTTCTAAAATGTTTCTTGTACACTGACAGTGTTGGGGCCATGACCACTTCGCTATGGAGCTTGTACTGGTACTTGACAACCCCTTACCATAGAACTTTTTTCTAATATCTAATCTGAACTTCCCCTGTTAAAGCTCCAAGTTGATCCTTTCTGTCCCATCACTTGTTAGCAGGGAGAAAAGGTCTGCACCTCCCTCTGTTCCTCCTCATGAGGAAATTGCAGGCAGTAGAGTGGTCACTCCCACACCCCCATCTCCCTTCGCCCCCCCACCAGGCTCCTCTTTTTTAAGTTCAACAAAACTCATATCCTCAGTCACTCTTCATAATTTATGTCCTCTAGACATTTCACCATCTTTGCTGGAGGTGATAATGATGTAAGGGATAAACTGGTCTGACTCCTCTAACATAGATGGATGACCCTGTTCTTTGAATTCCAGAGTCTTACATATGTTGTGTGAGGACACCTGGGAAGACAGGGTAGACAAGGAGGAGGTTCTCCCACTGTCCCAGGCAGACACTTGTTTCCATTCAACTCTGTCCCTCAAGTCCCTATCTTGAATTCATTAAGCATGAAAATTTTATGTATAACCATAACTCATTTCTACAATATAGGAATAGACACACTTTTTTGCATGGATATGAGACTAAACATGCTAACATTACAACAGGTTCATCATAAGAAAAAGAAAAAAATTATTCTGCTGTTTACCATTCTACTGGATCATTACAAATAAACTTGTATAATGTGTAATTATTTTTAATATGTAGTGTAGTCCATGTATATTCTTTGATTACTCAGAGAATTCAAAGACACTTCTTCTTCCTCCAAACTTATAAAGAAATACTGCTCTTGATGACCTAATGATTCAGAAGTTTATCTCCCTTTGGTTTTATGGATTTCTTTTCTTTCTCTGCAATTCTCTGCTCAATTCCATACGCTTTTTGGGGTTGCTTATAAAAACCAGAATACAAATACAAGGTCATCCTCCTTAGAAGAAATAAAATTTCAGAACAAGTACGGAAACAATAAATTTATGTGAAGTATAAATTTCAAATATCTCTGCACTAGGTCTCCTTCACTTTTCTTTTTTTTTCCCTTTGGCTTGTAATTGGTACGTTTGTACAAATTATTATACTAAGTATAAAGTGACAAGACTGGACTAACCTGGTCATTTGAGTCAGTGTTTTCAGGCATCACTCCATTAGTATCTGAGAGAAAAAAGCACAAAAGGTACATTTGGATATAATTCAACCAGCACAGAGTTTAATGTCAAAACATAGATGAAAAATAAAGAGTAATTTCAAAAAGATTTAGTAAAGTAGACTTTAGTATTTTTCCTTTAAATAAATATTTATATTCTCATTGACTGCAGTAATGGATTTTCCATAAACATATTCTGGCAGTAAATCTATCTAGAACGTGTTACATTCTGATTATATCTGAAACTTAGCTGACATCACTGGCATTAAAACATTCAGTCTGTTTTCTTTCTATATTTTTCTTTCTAAAAAAAAGTACATAGTTAAAATGAAAAAACAACAGGAAAGAGATATTAATGGAATGTAACTCACGCAGAATATTTTCTGTATAGCCTAAACATATGTAATTACAGCACAGCATCTGTAAGCTTCCATTAGAGTCAAGTGAGATACACTATAATGGAAAGGTTTTCATCTGGAAACTGCTGCAGCAATATGACTTTATTTTGTCACTTATTTCCAACATGACTTTGACACTTATTTCCAACTGAAGAAGGTGTATAAACATTGATTGCTCTGCCTTTGATCTCCTAAACAGGTCACAAAAGATTTTTCAGACAAAGTGGGCTTTTGGGGGTCTTACAGTTCTGGGAAGTGCAAGTCATACAAGAGAAATGTTAATTAGACAGGGAACTACAAAAACTTTTTGAGCTCTTTAGCTCTGTCATAGCCATCTATTACAGAAGGAACAAGTTGATTTCACTATTTGTTGAATTAAAAAATATTGCAGCATGTTAACCTTGGGCTGTCATTTCCATAACTGGCTCTTGCATGCTGTGAGTTCGTTGACACATTCATTGGATTATTTTTCATTAAAAAAAAAAAATAAATGCAGCATCTACTGTAAACTGCATATGAACATTTCATTTCTTATTGTGTCTTTATTCAAGTAGTCAGATTATGGAGAAAAAATACTCTTTTCATAACCAAGATTTCACCGAGCAATGTAGTTCATAAAGTCATTTAAAGGGAGAAAACAAAAAGAGGGACATCAAATTTTAGGTATTTTTTCTCATCCTTGAAAAAATAGGCATGACACTTCTATTATTGTTGTAGTAAGAAGATATATTCGAGTGCTTACCTTGCTGCTATAGATAAAAGTTATGATTTTTCAAAGCCACTTAATTTCAAGAAAGAGTGTAACTTAGAACTGGTACTTCACAGGGCAGAGTTTCTATTCTCTTCCATTAGCAACTTATTTCAGACAATAGATCCAAGTAAGTAGCTCTGTGTGCCCACGGTCTTTCAAGTCAAAAATTAAAAATTACAATGGCCAGTATTTATTTACTACATGACTATTTCCATTCTGAAATGTCCAGTTGATTTCTCAGGCAAAATGATACTTTGCTTAAGTGATACTGTGTTCTGAAGTGTAAAAGTGTTTTATTGTTTAGAAATATGCATGTAGAAAAAGAAAACAGATTATCCTACCTATGTTTCAAATAAACATGTGGGAATATATGATGGAAGTTTAGATTCTGTTGCAACTATTTCTCTGTTTTGACATACTAATTTACTGGCTGTGTTTATTTGTTCTAACAGATACCTATGTTTTTCAACAGCATTGCCATGAAAAATATTAAAAGGGCAAGAGGATTTTTATATTAAATTGATCTGGGCATCTTGTGTTTTTCTGATAATCCAGAAATATATTTTATGTGTATATANGACTACAGCTAGAATGATGTGATTAGAATGACTTGAAATTTGGAATGGGATTAACTGGGGCTGAAGTCCATGATGAAAATGGAGGGGAAAACATCAGGAAATAAAAACATGGGAAACAGTGGAAAGACATATATATGATCAGATCAAAAGACATCATGTTTGGCCTAATTTATACTGAGGCCTAGCACAGTATTTAGAGCAACTTCTCTTTAGAGAACATAAAATCTTTAACAGTATGACATATTTTGTGACACATTTTTTATTTACCTCCTTGGAATTATCTTTAGAGATTACTACTTTAATTATTGTTTGTCAACCACAGAAGGTTATAAGTGTCTGGGACAGATGATTTCCAAGATAGAGTGCCTACACATAAGAAGAAGGAATTTTAAACACATCATTTGTTTATTTATTTATTTTTATTCTAATCTTTGTCTTTTTTTCCTCTCTAGTGTGCTATCACTCCTTGAGGACATTTGCTATTTTCTTAACAAAGGGCACGTACATTCTACCAGAAAACCTGAATCCTATGAGAAAGAGGGCACTGCTTAAGAAGTCCAGTAAAGCTTCATCTTTCTTATTCTGTCTTTCTTTCTTTTTAAGACACAGTGTCTTAAGACTGTGCTTAGCATTTCCCCACTGATACCACCAGCACTACGACAGGGAAATCTATGGTTTGCATACTGAATACTTTTCTTTTTTATTCCCTAGTATTAAGTGTGTTTATTCTTCACAGTGTAAAAAGTTGCCCCTCACAATATCTAATAAATGTAATTAGTTGAAAATTAATCTTGTTCAGGTAATTCCTTTATAGTAACATAATTTACAATAACATATCTCCCTAGACATTTACATATAGAAGGAAACATAGAGGCAGAAGGGTGCATCATAGGCCAGTTGAGAAGCAGTAGTATCTTCCCTTCCCTGCAACAGAAACATATCTGTAAACACAAGCTCTTTCAAGTGCCTGAATTGTCCAGTTGTGAGATATGTCCCTGAAATGTTGAAAAAAACATGGAAGAGTGTATTCCCTTAAATGTCATACTGCAAGCAACAGACTGGCATGAATTTTCCATTAGTTTACAAGGACAATTCATACATTACAATAAATCGCAGGAGAGTTTACAACATATAGCAAGTTATTTAAGACTACTACATTTATCCATTAAAAAAATTTTCAAAACAGATTTCTCTTTTGGGATAATTCCCATTGATACAACCAAAATTACTACTGTAGTTAATTGGCACAACTTGCCTACTGATAATTGCTCTATTCCACTGAACCTTTTAGGCTGAAATTGAGCTCCTATAGAGTAGGAATCTAAAACACTCTTGTCTAAGCAATGTCTAAAGTCTCCTTGTGATTTTACAAAGATTAAGTGATGCATTTGTCAGAATTTAGGGAACTATTCAGCTGTATGTTAAATGCAAAGACTTCTCCTGGCAATGTAGCTCTCAAGACTTCAGTGGCTGGGATTCAGTAGGCAAATATGAACTGTAAGTCTGCTCAGGTCAAACTGAAGTTACATCTTTTTCAAAACAGACTTGAAATTTACACCTTTGGCACATTGCTTCTACTCAGCTAGGCTTTGCAAGTAGATTAAAAATTAATTTGTATCAGCTTTCTTAACAATCTTAGGAAATCTCACCCATTGTTTGACTGAAAATCCAGTTAGTAAGAAAACTTGAGGAAATCTGAATAACTTAAAAAAAGATTTTCATTCAAATGATGGCTAAGATTTTCAATAACACTTAGCCATGGGTCTAGCTCTGCTCCTTTCAAATTCCGTTTTACATATTTGCATGCTGCCTCAGAAAAAAAATATCCTAAGCAGCAGCGACCTGTAGAAAACTTGAAATGTCCTTTGGTATTTATACTAGTAATTTAAAAAAGTCTCAGTTAAAGTCATGTGAGACAACTTTTTTCTGCTCAAAGTACACAAACAGCTTGAATTTGAATATTAGAAACTTAAGGAGTTTCACCATATGCGGACCAATGAAATACTAATATAATCAGTGAAGAATACTACTTAGTGAAAAATGAGCAACGGATAACATGGAAGGAGCCTTTTAGACCTGTTTTTGACTTGCTAAAACCATAAAAAAATGTATCTGTCAGACTGCATTGTAAGCAGATTTACCTACAAAATTACTTAAACAGAGCTGATAACACTAATTTTTCACAATTTCCTTTCAAGTGGAAATAAATTAAGATTAATTTTCCAATAATCTGTAAAGTAGTGTTTAAGGCAAGGTAATCATATTGTTTGATAGTATTAGTTCAGGAAACAATCACACTGGTTTAGGACTGAAAATAACAGACCATAAACATTCAGCCAGGGCCTCTTTTACCTCCTGTTTGAAACATGTCCTTCTCCAGGATTTTGATGGATGACTCTCTGTTGGAATACTTTTCCATGCCTGCTTGAAACACACATTTTTTGAACACATTATAGCCTCTTTCCAGGCTGTAAGTACCTGGCCCTCTGTGAAAAGTGAATACATCTTTCCAACCGCTACTTGGCTCAGATATGAAGAAATTACTGTCAAGGTTAATTATCCCATTCAAAACCAGTTCTCACCTGAAGGCTTTCTAAAATGTTTTTGAAGTACCAGAGAGATTAATTTGCCAGACAAACTATGTGATATGCATACAGATGCATTAGTATAAAATTCATCATGTACTTTGATTTCTAAATTTTCCTTTGAATGTAAAAAATTAAGGCATATGTTTTCAGCATTTGGAGTTATATGTGAAAGCCCAATAAGAACAGGAAACTGGTATGAGAAGCAGCTAAGGAGTTGTTAAAAAATGTTTCTGAAAACATTTTACCAAACCCAAACTGGCAATCACTTTAAAGCACTTTGTTTTGCTGTACTTGCTACTGTTATTGTCTTTTACTTATCAGCTGGATAATACATTGCTTGGTTCCATACATTAACTCTCTCTAATTTGATACTTTCAGAAATATTTTAAATGCAGAAAATAGTACAATCAAATTCTCATGTTATATAAAGCTAAAAATGAACTGCAGTATGATTTTACAAAAAAAAAGACATTTTTTGCTAAAACATCTTAGTCCAGCATACAATCCCCAATTATTGGAATAAACTTTTGCACTACAGTTTATGTTGCTCTCATAAACCAATTTAAACATTTTGAAATTTTCCATTTGCTGTTATGAAGAACTATTCTAGCAGTATAATTAAACTCCCCTCAGCTATTCCTTTCCTTCGAGTGCCAAAATTAAGTTTTCAATCATTGTAATAAACTATAAAACCATTCAAAATATATGTTGAATATGGCAGTTCTAATGTGATTTCACATTTTAGCTGTCATCAATTTGGCTATAGCATGCCTCAATCCTAAAACTGAGGATTCCCTAAAAAAATTAAATGCATTGAAGTTCAGCTGACTGCAAAGGACAATCTGATTTGAGCATTGCATGAGCATCAGGGTGGAAATGAGTTGCATTTGAACACAATAAAACTATGTGGGTGCTGACATATACACAGCTGCCTCAATAGTTCTGAATTGCACTCACAGCTCAAGCAAATAGGATGCAAAGCAGTACAAGCCCAGCAGTGCAGCCAGTCGTATACTGTGAAATTCATTGTGTGGCAGCCTATAAGCTATAATCAGGGGTGGTTTTTCCTCAAATGTTAAATTCTCCAAAGGAATAAGGAAAAGAGACTGTATAATTCACTTTCAGTAATAAAAATTTCATCACTTTGCCCAAGTTCTGCTATCACATAGAGATTAGTGAGCATAGTGGTTGTTGGGGTGAGCATACGCAGTCCTTCAATTCACAGTGATGGCATTTTTCGTTTGGAGAGGGGATGACATTACACTGCTTTGATTTCACCTTGTCATCATTCCTCACTGAGATCAGTGGATTCCATCTGAACACCCAAATAATGGAGAATGTGATAGGTTTATGAAAATATTGTCTGGAGGACTGTGCTTCGATTTAACACAAATTTGATCAAATTATTCTCAATGCAGTCAGTACAGACCACTGAACAAAAGCAAATTGCCGGGGAAAGAGAAAGGGAAATGAGACAAGGAGGAAAGGGCAAGAAGAGAGACCTCAAAGGACATCAGCCTTTCTGTGCTTCATTGTTCACTGACCTCACAAGCCACAGCTCTCCCTCTATCACTTTCAATAATTAAATTCTGTAGCCATTCCCTTCCAAAGTCTACTTCCAGGATATTCTGAGAACAATTAACTACTACAGCTAGAATTTCCAACCTTTATCTCAGAACAAATAAAATATTTTTTTAAAAAGGTTAATTTGATCAATTTACAAATTGGAGATTTTTCAACTGCTTTTACAAAAGGATTTTTTTACATATAGGCTAAAATTATGTACGCAGCAAATTTTAAACACTGAAATCCTAAGTGAAAACTAGATCAGATTATTCTGACTATTTCATATCCAGGAAAACTCTGCTAGGGCCCTAATAGGAATTGCATTAGTCTTCATTTAAGTTTTTCTTTGAAGGTCATCTGCTCATTGCAGTACCAATAGGATAGAATAGAATAACGCAATAATTTTTATATTTGGGGCTTAACTACAGCTAAGCTCCACACAGACACTTGTTCACTCCCTTCCAGTGGGAACTGCGAGGATAAAACTGAGGAAGCTAATGGACTGAGGTAAGGACAATTTAATAGGTAAAGAAAAACTTGCATGTGCAAGCAAAGCAAAAGAAGGAATTCAGTCACTACTTTCCATCAGTGGGCAAGTGTTCAGCCACCTCCAGGAAAGCAGGGCTCCATCATGCTTAACAGTTACTTGGAGAACAAATGCCGTAACTCTGAAAATTCCACCTTTCTTCTTTCCATTTTGTTTTTCTACTGAGTATGATGTCATATCATACAGAATATTCCTTTCACAATCTGGGGTAATTTTTTATTAGCATATTGCAATTTCAAAGCAGGAAAACTATCTAAGCAACCTTCACAATAGTTTTCCAGGTAGTGTATACGGAAACACTAAAATGTTAGGAATTAAGATAGTGTCTGGAAACAAAAACAAAGATTAAGAAAAAAAGACAAAATACAGCTCTCACGGGTATTTTTTTCAACAGCAGATGAACTTTGTAACAAAGGTTTACAGAGGTTTTGTGAGTTCGCAGACCTGTTTAGATGCCCTATAGTGTAAAGGATTATTCTGCAAATCACGCCCCACTGAGAAAATTTTGGTATAAGGCCATTTCTTTGGGGTGGTTTCTTTTACAGATATACAGTTTAAACTGGGTACACAACGAGGTGCTACACTAGTGGACTAGTTCTACCTCTTGTTACATTTATATAGTATTGTATGTTAGACTATTTCAATAGTCAAACCTTAGGGTATTAATCGAATCCAGGGAAATGTTATTTGTTTGCATTTATCAGATGACTGCTGCTTTATCAATTTGCCCATGTTCCTTAATGGGTGTTTGAGTGGTTATCCATCTTACTTTTATTGGGGATTAAGAACAATCATGACAAAAATGTTACTACTCAGCATTCATTTTTCTTCTCTTTTGAATATTTTCAGTCATTTAGTCAAGGGGAATCTCAACATACACATAACTACTGGTTAGTGAATTGTAAAGCAAGCTTTTTTTATTATTTCTTCTATGGAAAATCACTCAGGAATATTATTCAATGAGTATTTAATCATACAGAAATAATTTCATTTGAAAAAAAATCAGGAAAGGAAAAAGCATTTTAAGATTCTGAGATAATTTATTTGGAGTCATCCTGCTGTATTTCTCTGTGCTTCCTGCAAGATGACTTCAATTCACAGCAAAGTCATTTTAGAGAATCATAGCCTTAGGGCACAATTTGAAGAAATGCAATTGTAGTCCTATCAGCAAGAACATTATTTATGGGTGATGATGTACAAGGACTAAAGAATGCAGATTGATTGTAAAATCTTAGAGTAAAAACTAGTACAGATTTTTTTTTTCTTCAACTGAGCAAGTTGACATATGAAGTTACCCACACAAGATCCAAATACAGAACATTAATATGTAAGACTAAATATTTTTCTATGCAAGCCAAGGGATATTTTAGGGGGGGTGTTATTATTTTTATTTAATTATCTTTAGATGGTAATAAATAAAAATAACCCTATCATTTTTGGTAAAAAAATTTGTTTTATCCTTATATATCTCTACACTCTCATATAATTTAAACTCCAAAACCGTCTTTGATCTCAGTTCTATCATCAGGAACACTTCATTCATTATAATTCAGGCTTACATTTCCATGAGGAGGACACCAGCCTTTTTCTCCTGAAGTATATCCTAGATTCAGTTCAATGAAGAGCATGCTCTAGGGACAGTATTTAACTGGCAATAAAACCAAGGCCATAGATGTGAAACAAACATCCTCCAACAGTATCCCAGTGCTATTTTCATCTTTTTTGCTTTAAGTCAGGTTTTATAACTCCTTGTTTCATAGTAAACAGAAACAAACATCAACAACAAACAAACCCAGGAAACTCTTAGGTAAATTGCAGAAATTTTCAGAAACTTTGAACTGTAAAATGAGTGTGTTAAAAAAAAAAATCCTTTAACTGTTGTCCTGCACTTACAGATGTTATTTGATAAGATAGGAGCTAGAGTTCACAACCTGGTCTGGCATTAGGTATCACTCCTTGATGTGAAACATTAATCATTGCCAAAGCAGACACAGAACAGAATTTTTTTATATGGAAAAAGCCTGTGCATAATTGGAGAGCTCCTTTACCTGAAAAAATATTGACAATACAGTTACTTTCTTTAGAAAAATTTTAGTCAGACCCTATTTTCTTGCTCACAGACTACTACTGTGTGATCATTCTCTAGGTGTAATATGATGCATACATCAGAGAAGAGAAATCATCAAATATCTCATGTTAGAAGGGACCCATAAGGATCACAACTCCCCGCTCCTTGCGAGACTACCTAAAATTGAACCATATGACTAAGAGTGTCATCTAGATGCTCTCTAAAGAGAAGAGGTGTTTTAAATAAGAACAAATTATAATACCATGAAAAGAGAAAAAAACAACACATTTAATAATCTAATAGTTTACTATAAGCAGAGACAATATTCACTCTTACAATATCAAGAGGATTTCATATCCAGGGCTGAATCAAAAGAATCACGAAATACGCTGAGTTGGAAGGGACCCACAAGGATCGAGTCCAACCCCTACCCCGGCACAGGACCATCCCCAAGAGTCACACCATGTGCCTGAGAGTATCCTCCAAACACTTCTTGTGCTCTGTCAGGTTTGGTGCTGTGACCATTGCCTTGGAGAGCCTGTTCCAGTGCCCAACCACCCTCTGGGTGATGAACCTTTTTCTAATACCCAACCTAACCCTCCCCTGACACAACTTCAGGCTATTCCCTCAGATCCTGTCACTAGTCATCAGAAAGATCAGTGCCTGCCCCTCCTCTTCCCCTCACGAGGAAACTGTAGACTGCAATGAGGTCTCCCCTCAGTGTCCTCCAGGCTGAACAGACCAAGTGACCTCAGCCACTCCTCATATGGCTTCCCATCAAGGCCCTTCATCATCGTCATTGCCCTCCTTTGGACACTAATTGCTTAATAGCTTTCTTATATTGCAGAGGCTGATGATTGTCCTCCTCTACTTTGCCCTCATGGGACCCCACCTGGAGTATCTCCAGCTCTGGAGTCCCCAGCACGGGAACCTGTTGGAGTGGGTCCAGAGGAGGGCCATGAAGATGATCAGAGGGCCAAAGCATCCTTCCTATGAAGACAGGCTGAGAGAATTATGATTATTCAGCCTGGAGAGGAAAGGCTTCGGGGAGACCTCATTGCGGCCATCCAGTACCTGAAGGGGGATTAGAAAGAGGAGGGAGAGGGACATTTTATGTGGGAAGATAGTGAGAGGACAAGGGGGAATGGTTTTAAACTGAAATAGGACAGATTTAGACTAGATGTTACACAGAAATTCTTTACTGTGGGGCAAGTGAGGCAGTTGCCCAGAGAGGTTGTGGATGCCCCATCCCTGGAAGTCAACAAAGCTGGGTTAGACAGGGCCCTGAGCAACCTGATCTAGTGAGTGACATCCCCATCCATGGTATGGAGGTTAGAACTAGGTGGTCTTTAAGGTTCCTTCCTACCCAAACCCTTCTCTGATTCTATTTCATTCTAAATTCAGTCAAATTATAATCAACATTTTAGTTGGGATTCATCTGAGAAGATGCAGACCACTACCTTGTTCATATAGACATCTGGGCCAAGATCTAGAATACTCAGGTGCATGTCATTCCGAACTGTTAGTTTTCCCCAGCTGATTGGATATTTATAACGTGTACACATCTAAAATCAGATCTGATTAATCACTTCCTTTAGACCTATTTTGTCTACTTACACTGAAGCATTTTGGAGTAACAGGCTTTGTGTCAACGTTCTTCTGATTTGCAATGAAAGGGAACTAAATTTTCACCTTGATCTAAACATCTTCAGCCTCTGTCATCTCTGATACTCTTTCCTCATTACAGATCATTCTGTCATCTTCATAACAATCAACAACAGCTTTATCTGTTGACATTTCTTTATTTCATTTTGGAATGAGTGAAAAAACTGATTCTTGGGAATGTTGTTACTTTTGGAAGTTTTGAAAAAGTGTTTATGAATTAAATTTTTCTTTGAGTTAGTCATATTTTTAGACTTATATAGCTAGAGATCTATACTATGAGAATCTACAAAAAAGATACAGCATGTGATATAATCACTGACAGCATAATGTGATTGTTCCACAGTTCCCTTAGCAGAGTGGTTAATCTGTCTGACTG
Source organism: Oxyruncus cristatus (assembly GCA_013399855.1). Lineage (NCBI taxonomy): Eukaryota > Metazoa > Chordata > Aves > Passeriformes > Cotingidae > Oxyruncus > Oxyruncus cristatus. Next base: position 288,651 of record VXAY01001422.1, on the reverse strand, counting down.
AGAGTCACTCGTTTCCGTTGCTGCACAATTCTTAATAGTTTAGTTCAATACAAAGATTTTACTGTTTCTGCACCTGTGGTATCTAGCACATAGTTGCACATGATACTGATTCTTGTTCCAGTCAGAAAGCAAAAGGAACCTACTCCTAATTGGTTATAACGTAAAAAGTGTTGGGTATGGTTCCACGCCAATAATAAGTTCTAAATAAAAAACAATGCTGGATACATCTCACAAAGATATTCATAGTTCATGAAAGGGTTTCAGTAGAAGCAGGAACATTTCTTGAGGTCAGGTTCACCTTGAAAAAATATAAAAGGTAGATATTTTCTTTCAGATTCATATTTTTCTAGTATTTGTTTATTAATCTATAAAATATAGATATCTAAACAACCTCCTAACTAGACCTGAAAAAGAGCTTGACTTGAACCAAAAGATAAGAGAACATTCAGGAAAAGAAAAAAAAAATATGTATAAAAGTGAGTAGGTAACACCCATTTAAAAATTATAAAGGTGATATTTTCATTGATGAAACTAACAGAGAAAAGTTCAAGAAGAAACTGCCTGCCAAGACAGAGTAATAGAAGTCTGCAGAAAATAAACACTTAGAAGTAAGTTAAAGAAAGAGACAAATTGAACTTAAGGTGTACCTAACATTTGCTGCCACAATGTTGTGTGGGTGTTAACATGCAAGTAAAAGAAGAATGAAAAGCAATTTATTTTTTTTTCCTTCAGAGTTGAATGCCAAGAGCAGTACTCACATTTCTCTGGGTACACGAGTTTACACAATGCATTCTAAAAGTTGTAGAAAGAGAAGAAAGAAAAGTACTTTAATATCAGAAAAATTTTGATAGATGAAACAGTGGTATCAATAACTTAAGACAGATTTAGGTAGGATTAAAATTAAGGATGGATGGAAATAAAATAAGAAATTGCACATAATATATGTGATACAATAGTATTTTCATTTTAAGTAGTGCAAAGAAAAAACAAAGAAAATAAAAGGTAAAGAAAAGCTCAGTGAGGCAGACACGTTAGCAGTCTCTCTTTGTAGTCCTTTCGCATGCATGTGTTTTGAGGACAGTGAAGTTGTCAGATAACAGACCAAATGTTAGTCTGTGGTCTAAAGACTTCAGAGGACTAGAATATTTTACTGCTGAAATCTCTTAGAGTGGCATACCTCTACTCGAACACCCTGAACAGTCAAGGGTTCCAAGGGAAGGGACAATGTCTGTCTAGATTCATTGACAAATAAGGGAAAAAAAAATACTGAATTATCCAGCCCTCTTTTTGCTGAAGCTGTGATATGGATAGGTTTTGAATACCTGGGTAAGAAAATGGTATCCTGGTGAAATGAAGAAAAAAATGAAAGTAAGATGAGTGGGTGATGGGAAGCAAGACCAAGTGACAAAATAGGAGAGGGAGATCTTACCAAAGACACTCTTTAAGTGGTTCAATCTTCTATCGTATGTTCTCTCTCCCTGAAGGAATGGGCAATGCAGAGACATCTTTGTTGTAATGAATGGACTCAGAGTAATACCTACACCTTGCAAATTGTCTTTGCCTCTAATACCTTCCACTTGAAAACAAGGCATAAGAGAAGGAAAAAATCAGTCAATGGCAAAAAATGATCAAAGAGAACTTCCTCCTGCATGATAAAAAACTGAGCAAACCAGGGCACTTCAACCTTCAGAAAAACTAACTTAGAAGGATATTAGAAATTACAGAAGATATCATAATGGGTTGTTTACTACAACAACAAATCCAGGGGTTTGAGATGAAGCTATTAGAAGAAAGGTTGAAAAGAAATAAAAGTGGTTCTTCAAAACTAAGTGGTAGACCTACAGAATTTCTTGGATAATGACAGATTCATAGATTGATAGAATAATTTAGGCTGAAAGGGACCTCTAGAGATCCTCTGGTCCAGTCCCCCACTTGAAGCAGTTCCTAGTAGACCAGATAACCCAAGAATTTACCACAATCTGCAGGCAAGCTCTCACTTGCTGCTTAGCCATCCTCATCATTAAAATAAACAAACAAAGAAAACTATACAAATAACCTGAATAAACCAATGAAGAAGCAAATTTTCCATGTTCCAAATTGGAATCACTGCTTTTTGAGCTGTTATTGCGTGCCTCACAGAAAAGGTGCCCTTTCACCGTGTCATGAAAACATCAATAAGATCTCCCATTAGCTTTCTCTTTCAGGATGAACAAACTCAAGTCTCTCAGGATCAAAGTATCCTCTGCAGATATCTCTGTATTGTCAACTTCAGAGATTAAATGCTGAATTAGATGGATTTCCTTTGAGAAAGTATAGGCACTGTGCACTTTACTACCCCCTCAAGGCTACTGGGAAGGAGATTTACAGCATGATAAAACTGTGAGAATAGGCAATATTGAAAGAAAATGTGATGAGACATAAAAAGCAAATTATTAATTTGAACGATAATTAAGAATTTTTCATTTTCTCATGCTTTGCCTTCCCAAATCTGCATTTGATATTAATACATTCAATACATTTCTCTTTCTGTTACATAGTTAGTGATATCTTATATCCAAACATACTGTGAATTGGTTTATATCTTTCAGGGTTTTCCTTGTTGAAAATGCTTCATTCAAAATACTTCAAATTTCACAGGATTTCATTAAAAATTAAAATTCATTGCCTATTCTTTCCACTAAGTTTTTGTTGTTAATCATAATTTATATATTTATTCTTATAGTTTCCTTTTCCTCACTTTAACAGTATAACCTAAGCCTTGTTTAAGACCATTTTGTGCTTTTTCTTCCTATTTTTCTTTTCCCCTTATTTACTGCTGACTTTTCTAAACCGTTCAGTTTAGAATAAGAATCAAATGAAAGCAACAATGGAACTATATTTTTGCTACTTTTAAAATTACGCAAATTATGTAGAACAAGCTTTAAAAAATTTGTCAGTAATGACAAGAAAAATAAATCCAAGACATTCTTACTTCTCTTAACCACCACAGCAAGAACAGTAAAATGAAAGAACAAGAATGAAATGTAAGAAAAATAAAAAAAAAAAGAAAATTAAATTTCAAACAATTGAGAAAAAAATCAGAAATATTTCTGGAATGAATTGTATAGATAATTTATAGAAAATCAGTTTTCTTGACTAGTTTGCTATTTGCATCTTCAAAGAGTATCAATAAAACACTTTGTCTTTTGAGGTAAAAACCCATGTTTTCGAAAATCAATCAAGTGTTTGAATTTGAGACTTGCTGAGGAATAACAGTATGAAACTGTTCAACATTTTTAGATATATAAATTCTAATGGAAAGATAAGGAAGCAAAATGAGAGCATTTTGTCCTTCTTCATGTCTCTTGTGACCAGATCAAAAGAAATTCTTTTATGTCAGTGGTAACAACAACTTGTGGATTGCTCAGGTACACTGGAAGTGAGCTGGTTCCATCAGAAGCTACAGAGCCTAAAAGAAGACAGAAGTCAACAGCATGGTATTTAGCATTTATCTTAGGCTTTATCTTTCCCAAAATTGAAACTGGATACCAAGATTCCATTAATTTTATTGTTTTCAGAGTCCAGAGGGGATTCAAATTTTGACTAAAATTAATAATAATTGCAGCAACAACAATCATATTACTAGCAATAAAAGGAATGAAATTCAAAACTGTTGCACCATCTCAATAACTCACAGGTGTAGATTCTCTCAACATAAGAATCTTTTATTCTGATGATGGTTTATTCATGAATATCGCTTTTTGTTTGACAAAATCTAATATTGTCTGTGTCTGATACATCAATGCAAGTAAACAACAAGCCTACCTCATTCAAAAGAAATTATCTACAGTGTTTCTCAGCTCTAGCCATGGTAAGGATCTCAGTATGTTTTGTTTTAAATATGTGTATATCTGTAAACATATAAAAATGAACCAACAGATACTGCATAGGAAGGCGTGGAGTTTTTTTAGTTTTCTGACGGAAGGGAGTGGGCTGTGATTGGTCGTGGCTGACTTCTAATTATCTCTCCACCTACACAGGGGGAGAAAAAAACACCATAAAAAGGCTTGTGGGTTGAAATAAGGAACAGAGGGATCACTCAGCACTGATCAGATTCAACTTGCAGAAATTAATTTATATTATTACAAATTAAGAAAGGAGTATAATGAGAAACAAGGAACAAAATACAAAAACACCTCTATCCCCATGCTTCTCTCCCTTCTTCCCAGCTCAGCCTCACCCCCAGCTCTTCTGCCTCCTCCCCCAGAGCAGTGCAGAGAGGTGGTGAATGGAAGTTGTGGTCAGTTCATAACATCTTGTCTCTGTTCTGCTCCTTCCACTCTTCCACTGCTCCAGCATGGGGTGCCTCCCACGGGATACATTGCTTCAGGAATGGTCTGATCCAGAAGGGGTCTCCCACAAGGATCACAAGTCCTGTCAGAAAACCTGCTGCAGCATGGTTGCCTCTCTACAGAATCACAGGTCGTGCCAGGAGCCCGCTTCAGCACACACTCTCCATGGGGTCACAGCCTTCTTCAGGCACATCCACCTGCTCTAGAGTGACATCATCCATGGGCTGCAGGGTAGGTTTTTGCCACACCATGAACCTCCATGGGTTGCAGGGGCAGAGCTGTCTCACCATGGTCTTCAGAACAGGCTGCAGGGAATCTCTGCTCCAGTGCCTGGAGCACCTTCTCCTGCTTCCCTGACCTTCATGTCTGCAGGGCTGTTTCTTTCACATATTCTTGGTTCTTCTTTCCAGCTCCTGTTGTCCGACAGTTTTTACATTTTCTTAAATATGTGGCCACATAGGTGCTACCAAAGTCACAGATTGTCTCAGGTCTCACTAGCATCAGGTCTCTCCCGAAGCCAGCTGGAACTGGCTTTGCCTGATGCAAGAGGAGCTTCTGATGTTTTCTCACAAAAGTCACCCTTACAGTCCCTCTGATAGCAAAACCCTTGCCATTGAAACCCATGTGTTCGTGTGTGTGTATTGTAATAAAATCACTGAAAGAGGTTGCCTTAGCTGAAGTATAATAAAAAGCATCTGCCTATAGGTCCTGGAATGCAGCCTGAGCTGTGAATTATGGCTGTTGTAGCTGATGTCAGAGTATGTTTGCCTCCACCAAAGCTAACTGTCACCAGTTTTTAATAAGGACATATATGAACCTGCCAATATAGTCTGAATGTCAGGTTATGTACACAGGGAGAAGGAATGATATTTAAGATGTTTACTCCTTGTGTAAATCAATGATCAGAAGCAGTAAATCTGTAACAGCCCTTCAAGACACAGCTGTGAGACCTGAAGTGCTTCACTGTATTGTATTTACAATACAGAAACGGGTTGATAGATCACATGGCTGGTAAATCTCCACATACGCAGGGTCTGTAAGACAGCATGTGTCCCGAGTTACATACACTATGATGATTCATCCAACTCTATTTGTATCTGAAAAGGTAATTGTGGAGCCATGATATCATGCCTTACCTGGTTAGTGATATGGCTTTCGGGGCTGTTTTTGATTACCTCAGTGCAGAGCAGCTCTGTGTGGTATCCATGTTTGTGGAGTTGTGATATAGTTCAAATGATTAAAACCAGACTTCATTAAGGAAGGAATAAAAATACATAGCAATAAATGTGATGAATTAAAAGCTCACCAGTTCTTTGTATTGTCCTTCAAAAGTTAGTACACGATTTTTCACTGTGATTAGTACAAAAATACAGAATTACTGAAATATCTTCAAATTGCACTGATTTAGCTTAGTTTTCTTTTTCAAAAAATACTTTTGCTGAGAAATGGCATACTAAGCTATACATTACCTATTTCACAATCATTGTATTTTTAAAGGAAAGAAACAACAAAACTTTAAATCTAACAAAAAAATTGCCTATCTAAACCCCAATAACAACACTTTACCTGAAATCAGACATATGAAATATCATGGAGTAAAGCATTGATATTTACAGTGAGCCTCTATAAGGGTAGTGTCATAACCAGACTGTCCACAAGACTAGTGACTATTCTCTCCTGAAGAAATTTACTGAATTATCTCTAGTTCCCAAAAATAAAACTAATGAAATACTCATAAAGCTTATTTGAATAAATTAGAGATGAGAAAAATATCTGATATTTGAAATAAAGTGTTAATATTATCTCTCAGCTTTACTATGAAATGAAAACATCTTTCTCATTGTTCCCTAAATGATCATATCTGTTCCCCGTCTTACACCATTCTTATATTTAATGATGTTTTAAGCTTGATTTGGTACCAGACTAGTCATTCCAACCACTGTTGTGCATGGTTCGTAAGAATTATCATGTAAGATTGTTGAGGTATATTTATAACCAGATTTGCTCCTGGAAACAGAAGACATTCTACCGTTCTTCTATCATAGAGGCAAAGGCTTTTATGTAGCTTCACATGATTAAAATTTTTGTTACTTTAGACCATATTTACCTGAAAAAGATGCAAGTAGTCATATGTATTACAGACATATTTATCAGATATGGGATTCTATGGAAAAGGTGAATATAGCATGAACGACTGTTATTTTTCATAATGCAAGAAAAACAGGAATTCAGGTAGAATAATCAGGCAACTTTAAAAGAAGAGAGCAAATAAACACTTTTTTTTTTTTTTCTCACAAAGCATAATTAAATTGTATAATTCATGGCCACAGGATATTTTTGGTTCCCAAGTGTAAGATCCCAGGACTGGAAAAGCTCACCCAAGAGTTTTACTTTTAAGGCTCCAAAAATTCACCCAGGAAATATTTAGAAGAGCCTTCAGTTCTTTAATACCCTCAGGTAGTGTAAAGAGAATATGATGCACATGTTTTCTCAGGAGATACTTTTACCTATAACTTTAGAAAATAAGGGAGAAAAAAAGAGAACATGGCAAAAGTTTAAAAGGGTAAACTACAACCAAACCAAAGCATTCCACAAAGCTACGACTTAGCACATGCTAACCCACATAACTTAGCAAACCCATCTGGACCCAAGTTACCCAAAATACTAAGAAGCGAGGTTCAGAGAAGAACAAGCATAGAGAGAGAAAAGGGATTAACATAAGATCATAGCTACCACCAGAGAGTCCTGTGCAAGTCCAGCTTCCACGAGGTAGGTGGCAGGTCTTAAGCCAAAATGTGCTCTGCCCCCCTCTGTCCACCCCTCCCAGGCAGGACTTCCAGCCCACTAACCATTCTGGGGCTCCAAACCAGAGTGAGGGGTGATGTAGCCAATCAGGGGCCAGTTTAGGGGCTCCCAGGATGGAGCAGTGGTGTGGAGCAGTGCTCCCACGCTGCCTTTGGCAGCTGCTTTGCGGTTGCCCCAGGCTTGCAGGGCCTGGCATGTGGGATAAGGCATTACCTCACCTCTGTGAGAGTCAGCCTATCCCTCCCCGCCTCAAGTACACACAGAGTTGAGTTGGTTCCGACCCAATGATTAATCCAGTGTCTCACACCGAGAAGTATAAAGTGGTTCAGGAAGTGATTAAGAAATTCATGTAAAAAATACAAATTAATTGCGGTGAAGTACAATGGTCTAAATGAAACTTGAAAGTTGGTTTTCCAGCCGTCACTGATGGGTGCTGGAAGGAATGGGTCCACCTATGCTATTATTAAAACTCTTCTCAGCATCTACTTCTAGCTATTAGTAGAAATCAGGTATCAGATCAAATAATTTGGTTTTGTACAACCAGTTATATTAAAGTATCAGATCTGTGAAAGTTCTCTTGGAGAAAAATATCAAAATCTATTTTTCCAGAATATGATTTTGGTGTGAAATTTCTGAGTTGAGTATTGATCAAAGTAGTCTTTTTAAGTTAATGTATAGTCAGAACTTATTTCCCACTAACATATAATTCTGTCATGATTGTTTGTTCAAGATGGCAGTCTTAGGTCAAGACTTGCTGAAGAAATGTCATTAATAATCCTTATTGTCACAGTAGTATGAGATTGAAGGCTGAATCCAGACAAAATGTCTTATTGGAAGGAGATGCTGTCAGTAAGCTGCAATAATGAAAAGCCTAAATAAAATTTTGCTTAATCACAGTGATCATGGAGAGGGGAGAGAAGGGAACAAAGGGAGAAATGAGAGAAAAGGAAGAAAAAGAAGAAAGAAGTTATCTGCCTCAAGAATATTAGACACCTGAATTTCTTTCCTTAGTGTTTCATAAGCTCATTGGACTGGAATATGCTTTCAGATACACTTAGCAAAGTCAGGAAAATTTCTGCTGAAGTCAACAGCTACATACATATGAAAATGGTGTAAGGCCTACTGTGTCTGTAGACACAATTCTATATATTCAGTATCTGGTTGTTTTGTAAGTAGAGGTATCCTACTGTGTTTCTGTTCAATAAAATAATCTGGAAGTGCTTCAAAACAAAAAACCCTCCCTAGTCTTTTGAAGCTGGTCTTTGAACCTTCTTAGCCAGCTGGCATCAACACAGTACAGGCATACTATTGCCTTGTTTTTCTATTGAAGAGCTGTACATTGGTGACAAAAGTAAAATGAGGTAAATGCAAGAATAAGAATGAAGAAATTTCAAATAAAGACAGAATAATATGGCAAAAAGTAACAACATAATTTGGAAGTAGGATGGAGGAAGCAAAGGAATATATTATATTGATGATCTTAAATATAATAGGTTTTGGTGTTTCATTTTTCTATAAATGTCAATAACATTTTGCTGCCAGACGTTCTACATCAGACTCTTACTTCAATGGATGATGGTTTTGAATTATTTATATTTTACATTGTAGAATTGGGGAAAAAAAAAGCATTAAAATTGAGAAAATCATCACATATACATATATGCATGTGTATGTACATGAACTGAAAAACAATCACACTGTTTCCTCCATGTTAGGATACTCAATTTATGTTCAAGTGGAATGACTCACTGTCAAGTCTGGTTTAACTACCTTCTCGACCACACAGGAAAAAGAGCATTGCTGCATAGAATAATGCTGAGAAAGAGCTTTCAACTAATATTAGGAGTGATGAAGTATATAGTCTACTTTGCCTATGCCAAAGAGTATGCCAAGGCTCTGGTGTCCACGTGAATTTCTTATGTACCTGCTCTCTCACATCCGCAGCACAGTATAAAACACTACAGAGGCCCTGGTAACACCGTGGGCTAAACAAACCTATTGCTTTACAAATTCTTTACTCAAGACAAGGCGGGGAGGTTTGTTTCATGGAGTGAATAATCATAGACTATGTTCAGTGTCTTCTTTTACTAGCATATGAAACCTGTTCCACACCACAAGGGGAGACCCTCTCTCCTATTATCCTCTACTAGGAAAAACAGCGTCTCTTGTCACACAGATAATTGGATACCACAGTGTGATTCAGTTACTTAATCTTAGATGTCTAATGAAACTTTAGATGCTACAGGGTGTCCTCTAGCTGCAAATTTGCAAAGTTCCTGATTTCCTCCAGTCCTGTGTCATTACAGGTAGTCATACAAAAATCTTGGATACTGTAGGATGTCTCAGTTGTAATCAGAGGCTCATGTCTGAAAACTAACCCAAACCCTTAGAACTCTTCTTCTAGTCAACTGTGAGTCAATACAGCTTGTTACATTTAAATGCCTTTTTTCTTGTGTTAGAGCATCTGTTGCACTAGAGAGAAGATGCTGAGTTCTGGCCTTATCTGTTTACAAAATGACCTGTCTTGCACAGCTGTATATCACTTTTCTTTTCTCATTTCCCTCACAGTTGCAGTGATTTGCCACCTATAGACTACAGTCTGTTTTGTTTGAATTTCATTTGTGTTAATTGACTTTTTTTTCCAAATTAATTATTTTTACATTTGAAGTGAGGGCATGGTGAGGGATATATTAATTATGGTGCCATAGGTGTACTCTGAAGAGTAAGTATGAAGGCCAAAGACCATATTCGTTCTTCTTGCTAAGACATGTGACTAGATTCCACAGTCAGTCCTACATTTTGGAGGAAACTTATGATAATTCCATAAATTGGTGCTTATGATTGAGAAGGTAGACTGTTATAGTTAAAAAGGCATTTGACAGAATTTCCTACTATAACTGTGTGCTTTGTATGCTGTATTCATGCACTTATAAATGAACAGTAATTAATCTATTAATTTGACTTCACAAAGTGTAGTGTCTAAATTTGCTATGCAATGACAGCTATTTATAGTAGACCTAATTTGTCTGTGATATTAATCTTTAAAAGATACTACCTGAACACCTCAAATGAATCGTGTAAATCCGCTGTTAGCACATAAAGTTGGTTTTGCTCTTAAGTGGATTCAAGCATCCATAGCTGCTTCTGTAGCTCATTTATTCTCCAATGGCATTTACTTGAAGATGAAAAAAGTAGTTCCACAGGAAAATCCTGTGCTGTTTTTGGCTGGTATAGAGTTATTTTTCTTTGCAATAGCTGGCATGTGGCTATGTTTTGAATTTGTGCTGTAAATAGTGTTGATAAGCCAGGAATGCTCTAGCTATTGCTGATCAGTGCTTACACAGAGTCAAGGCCTTTTCTTCCTCTCATGGCACACCACCAATGAGGAGGCTGGGGGTGCACAATTATTTGGGAGGAGACACAGCAGGGATGGATGACCCTGACTGATCCAAGGGATATCCCAGACCATATGACATCATGCTCAGCATATAAATTTGGGGAAGAACGAGGAAGAGGGGATGTTCAGAGTGATGGTGTTTGTCTTCCCAAGTCACTGTTACGTTTGTGGACCCTGCTCTCTTGGAGATGGCTGAACACATGCCTGCCCATGGGAAGTGATGAATGAATTCCTTGTCTTGCTTTGCTTTAGTGGGTGGCTTTTGCTTTATCTATTGAATTGCTTTATCTCAACACATGCCTTTCCTACCTCTTACCTTCCTTTCCGATTCTCTCCTCCTCCCCACCAGGGAAGAATGAGGGAGTGGCTGTGTGGTGCTTAATTTCTGGTTAGGGTTAAACCATAAAACTCCCAACACTCCCTTCTCTGTGGAAGAGACCTTCCATTGCCTATCCCACAGTTGTGACTGCCCTGTCACTCAAATTTTAAACCTTTGCATGCTTTAGTCAGCTTTAGTATAGAAGGGCTTCAAAAGCATTATACTGTCCCTAATATACTTTTGAATAATTTTCTAATCCCTTTTAACAATTCTAACACAAATTCAGTACCTTAAAACACAAAAAAAGATGATCTTGAATTGAAAGAAATCACTCCCTCCAGGGTGGTGAAACTGAACTCAATTATTGACAGAATGGCATATTTTAAATGCCCTAGAAAACCGCTTAACTGAAGATCCACACTTTAGGGCAAAATATTACATAAACAACATTCATAATAAGATATGTATTGGTATTTATATGTTTAAGGTCATCACACAGTGTTTTAGGTTATTTAATGCAAGGACATAATTAGTCTTGTAGTGCACTGATGCAGACTTAGAGAACATACGCAATATGCTTGTGTGAACAGAAGAAAATGAAAGGCAAATAAAGCACTGGTTTTTTTCTAAAAGAATTTTTGTAGTTTTCTTTGCTCTACATTGGCAGAGAAAGCTTTTTTTTTTTTCTTTTCATACAATGGTTGTTCTTATAATATACAGCCATATTTATTTTTTTATTCTAATTCAAGGCTCAGACACTCTTTAGGGAAGTCAATGAAAACAACCTCTGTGATTTCAGTAAGTCCTATACAATGCCATTTAAACAGGAAACAAAAGTTATTATGGGGGAAAAAGAAAGCAATTTTTCATTTTGCACGTTTTGACCTTGCTAGCTCATAACCTAAACCTTTTGCTTTAACAACAAAGAAAATTAGTCAAAAATGACAGAAATATTTCTATAATTTTCAGACACAATTTTTTTTATTGGAAACCTAAATTTTTTTTGTACTAGTTTGAAAAATTCAAAGCTTACTTCAGATTTATTTTGCAATATACCATTTATAATGTCAATGATACATAAAGTTCTTGGGGCTTTTTTTGTCCTTTTCTCTTTGAAGTCAAGGAAAGTTTAAAAGTCTCTTCCAGATATCTATTCAGAGAGCTATGCCTTCCTTATGTCCTTTGGTAACTTTTAAAGGCTTTAATTTATAATGTCATGTTGGTAGAGGAATTAAAAATCCAAGAAGTTCTTGGAAGAAGATCTTGTTTCACGATCACCAGGAGGAATGAATGAACAAGAAAACTGTCAAGAACTATAATATATTTATTTCTACTTAACTCTACATAATAAAACTCATACCACCTTTTGAAAAAATAGTGTACATACATTATCAAGCACTTTTTCCTTGTCAATAATAAAATTTCCATTGCCTATAAACCTTACTCCAAGAATGTTGAATACTAGAATATTTCTCTAAGATTCCAAAAATTGGATTAGACATTTTTAGGCTTTTCTCATCTTATTTCCTGTTTTTCTGAAGATGTACGAAATAGAATCCTTTATGAAGTGGTAACCTACGAAGTACGGAGGTCTGTACCATGTTTTTTGGATCTGTGTCTACCACTAATAT
>VXAY01001422.1:233467-276100 GCA_013399855.1 Oxyruncus cristatus | reverse complement strand
GATGCACACCCCGTATCCAGGGGGTTCCACAATTTAAGGTATTATCCCAACCTCAGCTATTTTGTTCTCAAAACAAAAATGACTGCACACTATATAATCTTTATATGTCAAAACCACACTTCTGTATCATACCTTATTCAGCTTTAGCCTATATTTGCTTTTGAGCTTTTCAAGTCTTCTGCAATGCAGTCTACTAGCTGATAAGGTTTTACTCCCATCATTTTTTCTTTCTTATTGTAAAGCTATGATGCATATCTGTAATTAGTTGATAATACAAAACAAATATGTTTCCCTGCTTCAGCCATAAGCATATTCAGTGAGGAGATCAGATCACTCACTATTTCTATAACAAGAAATAATATCTTAGAAAAGACATTTAACTACTTCAGTAAATTGCAAACTCTCACATTTTTATGGCTAATCAACCAACACACTATGAAATGTGGATGATTCACACATAGCTTATGTTTATATGCCACTACAAGGAAGGTATGGCTCAGGAACATCATGTTTCAGTAGAATTTTATAGATCTGTCTTTCTTTTCTTCTTGTCAGAGGAATGTAAGTCAGACCTTAATGCTGTGAAATCAAAAGCACTCACAGCACTTACAGTACTGGCTCCTGATTAAAACTTAACATTCTGCCTGTGTATTACCAGAAACATCTGTAGCCTGGCCTTTCTAACTCTTCCTAATGCTCAATATTTTTAACTGATGTTTGTGTTATTATTTCTGCTGTTAATCACGGAAACTGAGAAAACTGGTGCAGGCTTCTGCTTTCTGGTCTATTGGCCTTCTTCATCCTGTGCTCTTTTAATATAACGAAAATAGTGATAATAATTTAATCACTATTTCAAGACTCTGAATCTTCGAACCTTGTCCCATGCTACTAAAAATAAAATAAAAATTAAAAATAATAAGTAAAAATTTAAAATAAAATAATTAAAAAGAAAATAATAAATCTTTACTTATAGTCCTTGGGAAACAAAGTCCAACTAATCCAAACAAGAGATAATTCTGAAAACATGCTAGTTGATTTCCAGCACTATAGTTATTATCAAAGGCTACTCACAAGTGATTAACACTCAACTATAGTTTAGTTAGAAAAATACAGATATGATTTATGTAAACAGTTTCATCCTGGTTTTCATCCATTTAGCAGCACTGAGACATCTTTTCTACATGTGCCTACACCTACTGAAAGTAATGACTTTACACTACTATTGGACTTGATGCTTCTCTCAATGGCACCTCATGACTCCAGGATGAAGTCCCATTGCTTTGCATATATCATTAAAATAGTTTATTATCTCTTTCTGAGACTATTTTTAAGTTTACTTCTAGTTTTATTCATGACCCTGAGATTAGCTCACTTTGTTAGAGCATGTTGCTAATAATGCCAAGATCGTGGGTTTAATCTCTGCATGGGCCATTCATTGAAGAGCTGGACTCGATCCTTGTGGGGCCCTTCTAACTCAGAATATTTTGCAGTTCAAGTACAGCTCATGATTATTAACTGTTGTTTGATTTTCTGCAGACATACTGACACCCCTGTTTCTAAATTATCAGGAGGTAGACTATCAAGATTTTCAATGGCACTCAAATTATATTTCCTCATCATGACTAAGTAATACAACTAAATTTCAGAGGTGGATTTTATAAACATCCATGTCATAATATATGATTTGAAATTCTGGTAGTATCAGCATATGAAGAAGGCAGGGTTACATTTTCAGATTCCATAACAGTGTAAAAATAATTTAACACGGTATCCTGCATAGGTACACAGTATCTCAATACAGATATTCAATATCTCCTGCTGGTGTTCTAGAAACAGGAAGATCATCAACTCTGCTAGTCTTTCTGCCATACCCATGAAATATTTTCAACTCATTCCAGCTGTAGTCAGTAGTTAATTATACTACGAAGCATGATTGACTATATTGTTTCTATATTGAGAGAGCTCCATTAACTTTCAGCAAGACAGATGATCAATTTTAGGAGCCTTCTGCTTATGCACAGAGTCCTTCCTGCTGTGCCCCAATTTATTTGCAGGACATTTTTTGTTACTGTACTCACCAGGATGTGTTTTATGGCCTCATTCTTTTTTTTTTACTTTTTTTTTTTTAATATATGGGTAATGTTATAAAACTAATCTTTCAGTTCATGTGAGTAATTTCTTAAGGGGTACTTTTATACATTTTAATTAAAAAATTGTGGTTTTTTTCATATAGAGTTAAGTAGAATTTCACTATAACATAGTTGGAATAAATCTTTATCAATTTCTGCGTTTTGTTATTGTATACAACTAAGTCACTGAATGCCTCAGTATTTTTGGTATCCAGAGTTTGTTATCAGAGTGAGGTTAGGTATCTCTGATCAGGGAAAGGCACTTAAGAACCAAGCTTAGGTATCTTTGGAGTATTGAAATAAATTCATTTTGGTTAGCAAATTTATCTGAATTTCCCGAAATTTTGGTTGAAAGTTAGAAAACACTATTCAAGTTTTCATTAATTATTTGTCTGTGAAAGAAAAATCCAAGAACAGATGAAAAGTATCAGTGCCAAGTATTATTTTCCATAGAGGCCAATTAAATTCTGGAAAATCAAAGTAAATTTTAAGACCTGAGTACCTCTCAGGTCCCCATACACCACATTTGTTATTTCCTTTTTGCATTTCAAAGGAAAACTTAGATCTCTACGGTCCATCCTTGCCTCAGTACCCTTATCAGGAAGGTAATTAAAATATAGAAATGCAAGAGACAGAAAATTAAGTGAATGATGGTATACTCAACTAGATTCTGCAGTCTCATAATCATGACAGTAGAACTGCAGACAACACCAGTCAAGCATCCTTACCATGCAATTAGAAATAGCTCAACTAAGTTTTTGTATTCCAGATCTTTCAAATATCAGTTTTAGTCTTTTCCTGATTACTGTCCTGTCCTTTGGAACCTTCCCTTCTCTGTTTAAGTATTTAGAGGATTATTTTCCATCTCATCTTTCTATATCCTTTTATGGGGGAAGCTCTATTTGTCCCTTACTTTCAACATCTGTTTAGAGCCATAAAAACTGCCTAGGTAGGAATAACTTCATGAAAGACTACTGCCTTTTGCATTGACACTTCACCATTATGGATAAATAATGGTATTGTACTCACAAAACTGTAACTGTTTTAACCTTTTACAAGATATTTTTAGCTGCTCCAGAATATCTAATCATATTATTATTTATTTTGTTTTTACACCAGAACTCACAAATTGTCCCATTTGCATTGTTTGCATAGTTTATTTTTTTGTGTGTGTGTAAACTTGGTGTTGGTCAGGCTTTCAACTCATAGCAATTTAAATGCAATGTGCAAAATCCTGTAATTTAGTAGTAGTAGTTTGTAGTATTAGATATTTTAACTGGGTTCTGAATTGAGCTTTTCAATTAACAGTTTTAATATTTGCTATTATATAATGGAGAAAATAGTTGGACTTGAAGCAATGCTTTTAAAATCCCAGTGCTCTGAAAAAAAATTTGAATTGGGGATGGCATTTTCATATAAATTTTTAAAATGTGAGTTGTGCCATCTGTCTTAAAGCTCCTCTCTCCATTTAGTAGAAGACCATCTAAGGCAGCTTATTTATACTAGACAATCAATATTTTGACATTCAGGATAGTTGTGCTGAGGTAAATTGGGCCATGAATTCCACAAGCCCTCCAAAATCATCTGCTCAAATTAAGAGCTTTTTTTGTTCTAACGTTTCAGTAATTTTTCTTTTCCTTGAAAAAAAAGTATATATTAAATTGATTTACTTCTTCAAGTGCACTGCTTTCAAATTCCCTTTAGCACAATCCCATAGCTCCTCACACTGTTTGTGTATATATATATACATGCATGCATATATATATATTTGCACACATACATAAATATTTATGTATATATGTCTCAAAATATCTATCAGGCAACTTTCTGTTCAGCAGTTTCAGTTGCCTTTATGAAAAGGAATACCTTTTCTTAAATTTCTTGTTAATATCTTTATTATTTCTAGAGAGCTGCAGCTACAGTGACCATTTTGGCAGTACAACGATTTACAGTTTTTACTTTTTTCTTCCTCTGCTTGTTAATGAGTTTCCTGTTCCTTACACCCTTCTCAGGCAGCAATTTCTGAATCATCTGTGTCACAGATTAGTTTTATGATGGGTCTTTGGCATAACGGCAAGGAATTCAATTATTAACACACATTTAATAGAAGAACATGGAAAGGAGCAAGAGAGGATCTAGGGGATCATGGTAATTTAGATTGAATCTCCCTTGTACATGCATATAGCAGGAAAGCAGCAATTTCAAAAGTCAATTTAGGATATGAACTGTATAGCTTCTGAACTGACCCCAGGGCGATAATCACCTCTTTTATTTTGGTGACTTAGTGAGAATCCTGGGGAGATCAGAAAGTATATAGGCATCAATAGTTTAGTAGTGTGAATAGTTTCACATTTCCAGGAAGATCAAAGGGCTGGAGAATTTGGCCTGTGGGCAAAGACTGAAGGAGTTAGGTCTTTCCTTCCAGGAGAAGGTTCAGGGAGGATCCCATCATAGTATTCCAGTACTTAAAAGGTACTGGAGGTACTATAAAGAGGACAGAGGCTCTCTTGGAGTTGCAGAGAACACAAGAGGCAACTGGTATAAAGTGCACTAGGAGAGGTTTTATTTTCAAATAAGACAGTATTTTTTACAGTGAGAACCACCATTAAATGGAAAAAAAACTCCCTAGGGACCTGATAGAGTTCCCGTCACTGTAGGTTTTCAAGATGTCATTGGACAGGGTGCTAGATAATCTCAACTCATCTCCCTTTCTAATAAAAGTGTGAATCAGATGATCTTTCAAGGCCCCTTCCAATCTGAACTGTTCCCTGATTCTAAGATTCTGCGTTTAATTCACGTATTAGATTGAACAAGGAAACTCAGCTAATGCTCCAAGAGGTCTGCCAAACAAGGTTCTTCTATTCACACAAAATCTAGGCATCTTCCTAATTTCCTGTTTCTCAGAATTGCTTAGGTTTTTCTCTGTCCAAGGATATATATTTGATAACAGAAGCAGACAAGATCCAATGTGTCCTCCCATGTCCCCTGGACTTTTTCTATGTAATACATTCAAGGAAGAGCAAAAAAAAAAAAACAGGGCTCAGAAAGAACATGAGACATCTCATGTCTGACCTTGAAAGAAATCCAGACCCATACTTACATGCTGTAACTACACAAAAATTTTGTTTGGAATTTTTTCTGCTTTAAAGAAATCTAGGGAAAGAGATCATAAAACAGGACAGAAATTCACAGATATTCCTATGATTCTGAAAGATAAAAACCTCAAAATATTGTGAAAACAGTATCCACATTTATTCAAACAGCTTATTAACATATTTAATACTTCAGCTCAGCTTTCAGCTAAGAGGGTCACATGATGATGAAAATCATATAAGTGGCATTTTGACTACAGTACATTAAATGCTAATTCTTTCTCTCAGTTTTCTTCTTCTTACATAAAATGAGTTACTGGCAGACATATTACACATAATGTTTTCAAGATGAAAAGTAAAATTTTTCAAAGAGGTTTTTCTTGTGAATGCGGACGTGCTATGTGGATAAACTTTTATATCTAATGACATCTTCAAACGATACATTAGCAGTGTAGTGAAGAAGCAGAAAGTGTGAAAACTGTTATTATGGACTAGACTTGCTGTGCTGGTTTTGGCTGTCATAGAGTTAATTTTCTTCACAGTGACTGGTGTGGGGCTATGTTTTCAATTTGTGCTGAACACAGTGATGATAATAGAGATGTTTTTGTTATTGCTGAACAGTGCTTACACAGAGCCTAGGCTTTCTGCTTTTCATACTGCCACATTGCCAAGGAGGTTGGGGTGCAAGGGAGATTAAGAGGAGACACAGCCACAACAGGTGACCCAAACTGACCAAAGGGATATTCCATACAGTATGACATCCTGCTCAGTATACAAAGTGGGGGGAAGAAGGAGAAAAGGGGGGATATTTGGAGTGATGGCATTTGTCTTCTCAAGTCACCACTACACATGATGGGGCCCTGCTCTCCTGGAGATGGATGAACACCTGCCTGCCCGTGAGAAGCAGTAAATTAATTCCTTGGTTTGTTTTGCTTGTGTGCGCAGCTTTTGCTTTTCCTATTAATCTGTCTTTATCTCAACGCATGAGTTTTATACCCTTTCCCCTTTTGATTATCTCCCCAATTTTACTGATGGGGGAGTGAACAGGCTGCTGTGTGGGGCTTGGTTGCTGGCTTGGGTTAAACCAAGACACTCATTTTCCTTAAAAAAAAAAAACAAAACCTGGGACTGTGTCAGAGATAGAAACAGGAAGGAGTTAAACAGTAAAAGACATTATGAAAGCCAGTCTCATCAGCTTACTAGAAATCTGAGTGCTGACAAGTTTATTATAAGTATTGAGACAATTAAGACTCTAGATCAGAATTTGAAGGATAGCTCCTCATAAGTTTAAGTAAATAACAAAAGAGAAATCTAATAGATTCTTACTGTATAATTTGACTGGTAGATGTCAGAGGCTGGTCATGAGGAGTCAACTGGGAACAGGAGGTGAAATCTCAATAATAGACAGTATGTGATATAAGGGTAATCTTGAAGAGCTATGAAAATGAAATCATGCCTGTATTACACTTCACAAGAGGTAAGGGGAAATGGTAGAGAGAATAATATACTCAAGGGAAAATATTAGGTAAAGGTATTTTAGTAGAGTCCATCTATTAACAACAGGCTAAATAAGAAAATGTTTATTTCACAAGATCAGAAATTGGATTCCACTTTAATTCCACAGGTATATGATAGAGCTGGATGTAAAATCATCTTCTTGTGTCATTAAAGCTTAAAGTTTCAACTGTGTTCCTGTTATGTCTGTTGTAACATCACCTCTTTCAAATTTTTTGGTGCTAGAAAAAAAAAAATTGATACCTTAAAATAATAATGGAAAAATAATTAATGATATGTATGTTATAACTCAAATATTGCAGATGAAACAGTGTTTTTGAATAATATACAATACTGACTACATCTTCAGTCTTTAAAGACACGTCCTTAATAAGTCTCTGCCAAAACACAAATAACTTAGGAGAAAACCTTTATTCTCCATAATTTCATAGTAAGTTCATAGAGGATTTTGATTTTTTTCTTCTAAACCAATTTGTAAACTGAATAGTTGGTGAGTGATTACTAAGCATTGTGCCTGATTCAGTCTTATTTTACGCGCAGAAGCTCTGAATGCAATACTATTACTTTATTAGATGCTCTTAAGGTACCTTTTTACTGTCAGCTAAATGAGATTTCTGCTAACAAGTTACTACTTATTTCTGGCCTTAAAGAAGTCATTTACAAATGCAGCATGAAATGAGGTGTTGGCAGTTTTTTGTTATGTACTTAAACAAAATTCAGGTGCCTTGAAAAAGGTAGAAAAACATGCACTAAGTGGAAAAAGCTGTGCTTTTCAACTGTTTTAGCCTGCTCCTTACTTCAATCAATTAAGAATTCTCTGTGGCTTGCCACAGTATGTGCCTCCTACAGCATGAATACTTTATGCTTCACTTGTTCTTCTATAATACCTCCTAGGAAGAAAAATGCAGGTTTCTTTACTTTTTCTTCCTCCCCCTCACCATAGGCAGCACAAGTATGCATACCATAAAAAGCTTAACATTTAATGTATAATAATTGGGCTACCTGTTCTCATTAATTTCTTATTTTATATTTGATTTTTTCTTAATTTTTGTCATGGTTTAACCCCAGGCAGAAACAAAGCCCCACGTAGGCACTCACTGCCCTGGCTGGATAAGGGAGAGAATCAGAAGAGTAAAAACGGGATTGAGATCAAGGCAGTTTACGAGGTAAAGCAAAAACTGTGCAGGCAAGTGAAGCAAAACAAGGAATTTATTCACCACTTCCCCTGGCCAGGCAGGTGAGCAGCCATCTCCAGGAAAGTAGGGCTCCATCACACAGTATGGTGACTTAGGAAGATAAATACCATAACTCCAAACGCCCCCTCCTTTCCTCTTCCCCCATCTTCATATGCTGAGCATGATGCCATGTGGTATGGAAATCCCTTGGGTCAGTTTAGGGTCAGCTGTCCTGGTTGTACCCTTCCCAACTCCTCGTGCATCCCCAACCTCTCCCGCTGATGGGTTGAAGTAAGAGGCAGAAAAGGCCTTGACTCTGTATAAACACTGCTCAGCAATGACTAAAACATCCCTGAATTTTCTACACCATTTTCAGCACAAATCCAAACTATAGGGCTATACCAGCTACTATGAAGGAAACGGATTCAGTCCCAGCCAAAACCAGCACAATTTGTCGCTTATGGTTTTGAGAAAGTTGTCTCTGTCACTGATTAATTTAGCAATAACTTTCACTACACATGGATTACTACACTTACAGACTTTTAAATAATGTCCAAGTGTTTGCAGGACCTACTGAAAGACACTTTGTTTTACTGTACATTGATCCTGCAGATAGATAAAAATTTTCCTAAAATAATGACAGAATGAAAGAATCGTGTAATGTGTAAGGCTGGAAGGGACCACAGTGGGCCATCTGGTCCAACCTCCCTGGTCAAGAAGGGTCATCCTAGAGCACAATGCACAGACTTGTGTCCAGACAGTTCTTGCAGACTTCCAGTGAGGGACACTCCACAATCTCCTGGCAATCTCTTCCAGTGCTTGATCAGCTGTACAGTAAAGTTCTTCCTTGTATTCAGGTGGAAGTTCCTGGCTATCAGTTTCTGTCCATTGCCTCTTGTCCTATCACTTGGCCCCACTGGGAAGAGCCTGGCTCGATCCTCTTTACACCTTCCCTTCAAATAGTTATATATGTTGATGAGGTCCCCTCTCAGTCATCTCTTCTCAAGGTTGAACAGGCCAAGCTCCCTCAGCCCTTCCACATAAGGGAGATACTCCAGTCCCTCAATCACCTCTGCAGCTCTCCACTGGACCCACTCCAGGAGCTCCATGGCTTTCTTCTGCTCAGGAGCTCAGAACTGGACACAATACTCCAGGTACAGCTTCACTAGGGCTGAGTAGGGAGGCAGGACCACCTCCCTCAGCCTGCTGGCCACACTCTTCCTAATGCACTCCAGGAAACCATTTGCTTTCTTGGCCCCAGGGGTACACAGCTGGCTCATGGAGAGTTTGTTGTCCCCCAGAAGCCTAGGTCCTTCTCCACAGAGCTGCTTCCCAGCAGGTCAGCCACCAGCCTGTACAGGTGTGGGGGGTTATTCATCCCCAAGTGCAGGACCTTGACCTTACCTTCGTTGAATTTCAGGCAGTTCTTCTCTACTCATCTCTCCAGCCTGTTAAAGTCCTTCTGAAGGGCTGCACAGCACTCTGAGGTATCGGCCACTCCTCTCAGCTTTGAGTCTTGAGTGAACTTGACAAATTCGAAGTGTTTCCTGAGAAAAATGTGTAGCTTCTTCTTTTTAGGTTATCTCAAGGTATGAAGAAAAAAAGGCTCTGTAAAAACTTGTTTGGTGAAGCTTTTGGAGTCTCGTATGTTTTTCAAGCAATTCTCCCAGTTAAGCCTGTGGCTTTGGGACTGGGTTCTTACATGCCTTTTAGCTAGTTCTCAATCTACCTCACTGTCCGCACATCCAGTCCACACTTCCTGAGTTTGACTATGAGAATGTTGTGAGAGACAGTCTTCAAGGTAGACAATATCCACTGCTCTCTGTCATCCATCCAGGTAGTTATTTCATTATAGAAGGTGATCAGGTTGGTCAAAGATGATTTATCTTTAATAAACCCGTATTGACTTCTTCTGATCACCTTCTTGTCCTCCATGTGGATAGAGACGGTCTACAGAATGAGCTGCTTCATCCACTTTCCAGAGATTGAGGTGAGACTGAGTGGCTGGTAATTCTCTTCTTGCCCTTTTTGAAGACTGGGGTGATGTTTACTCTCTTCCAGTCCTTAGACACCTCTCCTAATCACCATGACCATGATTGTGAGCAGTCTAGCTTTGGTGTCCACCAGCTCTCTCAGCACTAATGTATGCATCACATCAGGGCCCATGGATTGTGAACGTTAAGTTTGCCTAGGTGTTCTCTAACCCAGTCCTCTTTGACTGAGGGAAAGTCTTCTTCCAACATTCCTTTACCCTGGTCTCCTGGGTCAGACATTCCTGAAGACTGGGCTTGTCAGCGAAGACTGATGTAAAGAAGGCGTTCAGTAACTCTGCCTTCTCTGCCTCCTCTGTTGCCAGGATCCATCCCCTCCCTATGTAGTAACAGACCCACACTATCCTTTGTTTTTCTTTTGTTATTAATGTATTTGAAAAAGCCCTTCTTGTTGTCCTTGACAACCTTGGTCGGATTTAATTCCAGAAAGGCCTTGGCCTTTCTTCTCTCATTTCTACTTACTTCGACAACCTTCCTCTCTATATTCATTCCAAATGGCCTGACCCTGCTTCCATCTCCTGTGTATTTCCTGCTTATGCTTGAGTAATGACAGGAGTTCTTTATTCATCTATGCATGTCTCTTGCCCCCTTTGCCATTTCTTGCTCATTGAGATGCATTGTTCTGGAATCTGGAGGAAGTGATCCTTGAATATCAACTAGCTTTCTTGGACCTCTCTTCCCTTCAGGGCCTGTTCCCATGGGATTTTTCCAAGAACATCCCTGAAGGGGCTAAAGTTAGCTCCCCTGCAGTCCATGGTTGTAATCTTACTAATCTTGCTGAAATAACTAAGATCACACTTGTACTCATATATATTTTTTCAAGGAAAGCCTATATGAATAATTATTTCAGTAGATAACATGTAACAATCATTACAAATGTAAAAATATCTGAATTTGGATATGATTCTGCCCTGGGAAAAACAAAAATCCAAAACAACCCCCCCCCAAAACCCTTATTTTGCCTTGTCCAAGCAGAGAAGCATTATATGAGATGTTTGCAGAAGTTTTGATTCAAAAGTGTATTTTGGCTTTGGGGTCTAAGTAGTGGTAAGATGAAAACACCCTGACTGGCAGTTCTGACCTTACAAAGAGCAAAAGTCAAAAAAATCCTTTATGTTGCATAATTAGATTTTCATTCTGTCCTCTTCAAGGTAGTAATCATTGACAGCAATAGACTGTCTGCTGCCAGAGCCAAGATTATGAAACATATTTACCTCATAAAATTTCTATAACACAAGTACAAAATACAGTATGCTCTTACTTCGTGTTTTTCTTGCACTTTAAGTCCATTGATCTTGGGTGGCTTTTTAGGAATGGTAAAGGGATTCTAATATGTTTAAATATTTATACTGATGATTTAAATGTAACTGCTTTCCTAAGCTCTAGAGCTGCCAGAGCTGTTTGTCAGATGTGCTTGCCATGCCCTATCTTAATTTTTTCAGACAGAAGACAAAATAATTTCATTTTTTTTTAGCAAGAAGGATTTTCTAGTCATTGGTCAAAATCCAATACAAAAGGGAAATATTTTTGATTGTAATCAGTAGTGAATGTACACTATTTGCTTTTGGTTATTCACAACTTATTAATGACCTCTTTATACTTGGTAGAAAAAAATTAAGTTTAGTACCAAGGAATTTATTACTGAGTGGGTTAAATAAACTTTAAATTTAAATAAAACCATTTTTCATAACTTAGTACGATGACCAAGATTTTCAAGAGTATGTTTATCTAAGAAAGTAAAAAATTGTGTCATTAATTAATTCTTGAATATACTGAGATTTTCTTATAATAAGTGTACTCTAAATTAAAATTACTTACAAAAAAACCCTATTCTATATATTAAAAAAAAAAAAGGAAGAAAAAAATTGAATATGCTAAAACATAATAGAGAAATGCTGTGAAGAAATGATCAAAACAGATTTTGGTCTCCTCACAATAGATGCAATACACACAAGATTCCATATGTAGCAAAGAGTTAAGCTCATGTTCAGAATTTAAAAATTTTGCTAGACCTCTTGAGTTCACTAATCCAAACTATATAGACCTCTTCTATGCTTAAAAATTAAGTGCAGGCTTACACGCTTTGCTGGATTTTAATGTACTCTAAATATGATATTAACAGCTTAGGAAAACCATTTATAGTATAGTGAAAGTACTTGATGCTAAATGATATTTTGAGACACGTTAAAAAGTATTGTAATTGATGCTGAGAAAATAACAAACCAAACCAAAAATCATTTAAAGCTATCTTTCTTCTCTTTGTACATGAAATCCCTGCTGCTTTTTTTCATAATCAGATAGATTTTATCCAAGGATATTACTTACATAAGTAAGTCTAACATGTAAACAACTTCTGCAAAGCTGGGCTGCACTACTCCGCCTTTATTTCCTTTTCAAGGAATAAGAAATTAGTGGTGTAGATTTCAATTTAAATATCCTTATAATAGATTCATAGAATTATATAAAGGTTAGCCTTGGAACAGACCTTAAGGTCACCTAGTTCCAACCCTCCTGCCATGGCCAGTGACACCTTCAACTACATCACATTGCTCAAACCTCCATGCAATTGGCCTTGAATACTTCTGGGGCTGGGACATCCACAGCTTTTCTGTGCAACATGTTGCAGTGCCTCACCACCCTCACAGTAATGAATTTCTCTCCCTTGTCCTGTCACTATACATCCTTATAAAAAGTCCCTCTCCAGCTTTCTTGTAGCTCCCCTTTAGGTACTGGAAGGGTGCTGTAGGGTCTCCCTGCAGTTAGGCTGAACAAACCCAACTCTCAACCTGACTTCACAGAAGAGGTGTTTCAGCCCTCTGATCATCTTCATGATTCTCCTCTGGACTTAATTCAAAAGGTCCATGCCCTCTTTATGTTGGAAGCCTCAGAACTGAACACAGTACTCCATGTGGGGTCTCAAGAGAGTGGAGGATAGTGAGAGAATCACCTCTCTCGACCTACTGGTTATGCATCTTTTGATGCAGCCCAGGACACAGGTGGCTTTCAGGGCTGCAAGCACACCTTCCTGGGCCATGATGAGCTTCTTGCCCACCAACACCTCCTCAGGGCTGTTCTCAATCCATTCTCTGCCCAGCCTGGATATGTGTTTGGGATTGCCCCAACACAGGTGCAGGACCTCGCACTTGGTCTTGTTGAACTTCATGAGGTTTGCATCAGCTCATCTCTGAAGTCTGTCCAGGTCCCTCTGGATGGCATCCTTTCCCTCCAACGTCCACCACACAGCTTGGTGCTTAGTGTCATTGGAAAACTTGCTGAGGGTGCACTCAAACCTACTGTCCATGTTGCCAACAAAGTTGTTAAATGGAGCCAGTCCCAGTACTGACTCCTGAGGAATATCACTTCTTTCCTTCTAAAAACCAGTGTGCCTTTATCTTTCTAAAATTTGTTAATACATTAAATTTTATCTCTCTCTATATATATATACTGTATCTTTCTAAAATGTAACCTTAAACAATTGACACAATATTAGTGTTGGAGTGAAAAGGACAAACAAAGAATACATTAACAGAAAACATAAACAGAAAACAAGGTAAGACATTAATGTTTCTACTTTTTTTAGAGAGGGTGAGAAAGAGAAAACAGAGTGATAAAAGGAAATAAGTGAACATAAAATTTTAGGGTAACTATTTGTAGAGAAAAAAATCATAGGCCTGAACTGTAGAAAGTATAAATGACAAATAAACTCTACTAAAAATGTTTCTATTATAAATGCCTTTTATTTTCTTCATGTAAAAGGCTTTTTAAATACCAAGGCTGGATTTTTGCGAACATTTTAAGTAAATCTAGGCTTCAGAGCCAGTGGAAGTATTGATGAAATATTAAGGAACTGTGCATGAATCTTACTATTCAAGGTGGGACCTTATTCTCAATGACATTCTTCATATCTTAGATTTACTTATGTATTCCTATGAGTTTTTTCTACAACATAGCACATTCATATTTGCGTAATTGTTACCTCTAGGAAATGATAGTTTTAGATTTCCATTTTTATCACAAATTTGCTAGTGTTCTGATTTTCTAGGATGCTGCCTAAACTTGAAATAATATTCAAATCAATTTAGGAATTATCTGTGAATCTTCATCTTTTAACCAAACACATCTCATAAAAATAAAACCAAGTCCAAGCCATACCCCCTTCTTAATCAGACCTCAACATTTAGTGATGCTACAACATCCCCTAGGGGCTGCATGGAATAACAGCCCTTTTGTGGCAGATTCAGGTGCACTGAATATCTTCTTGAATTAATAGCAGCTCATGCAAAATATTTTTAATGACTCTTATACTTGCAGATGTATATCTCTAGGTATAAACATAGAGACAATCTCCTACATATTTAGAACAAAACCATTTTAAGTTATAGCTATGATCTAGAGGTATATGCTACTATATATCAATACATATATTAGGCTATTACATATTAGTGCACAGACATTATAAATGAAAATATATGGATATATTCAGGCATATAGATATTATATACATTTATACATATGTGGGTATAGATACAGATATATCAAATTTTGGTGGGAAAGCAGCAAGGAACCAAATGGATAATTGAATTTTCTGCTGTAATATAATAATCAGCATGACTCAGTCTGCATTGCTTTTATAGATCAATGTGTTAAATGAATCTTGCTGCCTGAATTTCTGTTGCTGCCAGCTATCTTTAAGTGGTGATTCATTTAGTCAGCTTTGGCATGACTTTGGAATAGCATGAGACTTGGAAATAGGATCCAGATATCACATCAACCTCAATGCCTCAAAAAACCCTAAATATTATTGAGATCTTCAGTTAATTTAGCCATGAAAGTAAATAAATGAGTTAGTTTTTCCACAACAAATTACAGTTTAAACAAATTATATTTTATTCACTATTAAAAACTTGGAGTGAAAATATATGCTGAAAAATCAAGGTTCACTTCAGAACAGTTCTGCCCAAGTCCCAAGACTGGAGACTCTGGTGTCCTCTCTTAGTGCTTCCTGGAGTTCTGCAGGGGCCATCATCTCCCTGGGGTTCAGGAGCTGGGGAGTTCCTTCAGTGTCTGTCAGAGTAATATGTGGAAGCCAGGGCCTGTCCTGCCTACCATTCCAGGAGCAAGACAGCCAAGGACACTGGGACAGCCCCAGGCATCAGGTGCCTCCCTGAGCATGGGGATGGGGACAGACCAAGGCTGGGCTGACTGCAGGGAGAAAGAAGCCGGCAGGGGAGGATCTTGATCCATGTTCCTTCAGATGGTCCGTTTTACATGTCTCTTTATCACCTTGCCCATTTCAAATCTTGTCATAGAAAGGACAGAATTCCTTGTTTAAAGGTGACTGTCATACTATAAATCCTTACAGCATCGCAACACAAACACTGCCCTTTCAGGTTCTGCCTGAGTTAATTACCAAAGAAATTACTCCTCTGACATTAAAAATGAGAGATTTCTGCCTCTAAAAGCCTTATTACTTATCATACTACTTGATAACAAGGAATCAGGAAAATTGAAAATCAAATACATAAAATATATGTGCATATTCTAATGAAACATTCTCCTATCTGTTACAGCCAAATATATTTTTAGTATAAGAATCCCTCTGCACTGTGAAATTCTGCAGCATATTCAGTCTGACAAGGAGAAAGGTTGCAATAGCCAAGCTCATCTCAACTCTTACATTCATTACCTAGTTTATCAGTGAAACTTTATCATTCCCACCCCAGGATCCTCCAAAGTTTGTTACTCAGGCCATGAACCATTCCTGAACACAATGAGAAGTGTGGTTACCATATATGAATGTGAAACACAGCCCTTGCAGTTACCCCTGTCAAATTCCTACAGGTGAATGGTAAACAGGTGAGAAGGTAAAGTCCCATGAGCTTCCTTGAGACAACAGGTCATTCCTTTCCTTCAATAATCAGCAATGATGAAAATTAAAATAAAAATAACAGAAAAACTCTTAGTTTGCAGACAAGCAATAGTTTTCAGGCAAATAGCCCATCATAGATAATTTCACATGCAATTCATAAGATTACACGATATTTTGTACATATCTTTTCCAGATTTTGTCACACATCTGTAGAAACTAACAGCTTGAACACAATCTGTTTGACTTTATCAATAAAAAAGGCATAAAGTATACAAGCAAGAACTGACATCAGCTATTAAGAGAGCTGTCTGACACTGGAAGTAAGTCTCCTGATCAAGACATTATAGATACTGGGACAGAAATTCATAAGCTTGTCTTTGTCTTTCAAGTTAGGGATCCATGACTACTTCATGTTGTGGCAGTGAATTCCAATCACACAACTATGGGTACATGCTAATTACATCACTTTCTCTCATTGTAACTGTTATTGTTTATATGAATATGATAGTGACAAAACAACTGACTTGGTGACCACAGCTTTGATGGTGGCCACAAATCTATGATTCAAATAAAATTTCTGGGGTTTGACTTCTGATTGGGTTTTTTTAGTCTTTATCTGACATTTCTGAGGGAAAATATTCATTTCCACTTGTATTAGCAATGTCCCCTCACTTTTTTTAAAATCAGATAACTTCTCATAAGAAACTTCACATTCTGCTTTAATTTCTTTTGTTTCATAGAGGTATTTATCTCAGTTCATTAAGGGCAACTAACCTGCAACAAAATAATTTTTTTTTCTTGCATTTGTTTGTCATCCACCAGCGAATTCCACTAGAAGTTCCACTGTTGCCACACACCAAGTGTTCTGACCTTATGTAGAAATTTTCTTGCCTTGCATGAATATTTTCTGCAGGCATTATTTTTTTGTTGCTGCAGTTATTTGAGTATAACTCAAATACTTTAGTTCCCTAAGTACAGGGAAAAAAAAGGCATTTTACTTCAGGTATACCCATATGCTTAAAAGACCTACACACAAAACAGCACATAATTTTTCAAGACCTAACAGGCTGTATATTGAATAAAAAGAAGTAGTGAGAGTACTTCAATGACTCACCTCAGTGAATCTTGACAGCAAATATTGCTAAAAAAATTTTTAAGCTGAATTCTGAGCTGTATGCTGAAGATTCAGCAGCTGTAAAACTGGAGAAACTATTTATAAAATATATTTTAAATATTATCTTTCAATTGAAGGGTGACTAATGGATGTAATCAATTGGCAAACAAATTCTAAACTACATTTTAAAGGATACTTTACGGACATCACCATTTAAAGAAATAATAGCTGAATTAAAATCTACCTTTGAGTGCAAGTTCATCAAATATAAATAAGTTATTTTCAGTAGAGTAGAAACACATTACTTGCTGTGACAGAAAAGTGTAATACTCAAGTTGAAGACATTTATTATCAAATGTAGAAACTGCTAGTACCACCTACTGGCAGAACTGCAAAACTGAAATCTATTTTCTGTTTGTAATATTCCATAATACCATAATATCATCAACTCTAATATCATCTTTGACTACAAACACTATGCAGTTAGGCTTAGGAGATGAATTTGCATACTTCGTTGATATTTATTATGAACTGAAGTACTGCCCAATTAGTTATAAATGAAAGAAGGAAAAGAAAAAAAGAAAAGAAATCATAATTGTAGTTTGGTACGGTGCATAATGATATAATTTAGAAAGCAGGACAGTAAATTCAGTTTATCCTTCAGTGCTTTGAAAGCCACTGGAAAATTTCAAGATAAATTAATAGTAGTTTGATCTGGATTTTCTCAGATATGTAGACTTACTTCCTTCCTTCTTTTTCCTTTCCTCTCCTCTCCTTGGACAATTCAAGTACAATTTTGTTAGAATTTGTTGCTAGCAGTACTGCTCAACAGTGATTTAAATAGCTATGCAAAATAGAGAACAGCTGGTCTTTACCTCATCAGGTAGCATGTTTTCATTGAGGCCCTCAAACTTTCTGCAGCAAGCATTTACCTCAATTTGCTATTCAAGCCAAATAACTTGAGAGGAATCTACAATTGTTTTTAGATGGTGTATGCAACTAGAAAGAAAAAAGTTTCATTTTCATTATGATATCCTGGTCCAGAAAACAAAATTCTGAATAAACCATTATGTACCCTTTCCACAGCAAACTGTACTATGGTTCCCTGGCCAGAAACACCCTAAATTAAATTGTTTGAAATATTTAATTTATTTTTTTTTATGTCTAGTTTAACTGTCTTTTACTTTTCCTCATATATTTCTTCTGTCTCCAATCAGACCTCTTGTACTTGAATTTTGCTCCCAGCTGCACCACCTAACAGTCCAACAGAAACCGTGAAGAGAAATACTGAAAAATGACCTATTGGTCTGCCCCGATCTAAGCTACTTACAAGTTCAAAACCGGTTTGTGTCAAGGGAAACATTTACATTACTCTTCCATTTTACCTTCCCTTTTATGACTCTTTTGCTTTAGTCATTAATCTCTGATGTGAAGCCTTGTTAAGTGCATTGAAAATCTAAATATACTACCATCTACTGAATTTTCCTTATCTATTGTGGCAGTAATATCTTCAAAGAACTCCAGTAGGTTATTTAAGCATGACCACTCTTGTCTGAATCCATGTTGGCTATCCTTAATCAAACTATATGGGTTTACTTAACTTTGGACATTTCATATGAGAGTTCATGTATTTTCTCGCAGCAAATTATAAACTCACTGTTTTCCCTCATGACCATTTAAAGGAATGTAATGAAGTTCTTTCTGATGCTTTTCAATCCTTAGGAGTCTCTCCTGAGTAGTGTGAACTTTAAAAAATGTCAGTGAAGGATTAAAAGATTTCTTTACTTGGTCCCCTTAACACTTTTTTTGCTGTTCAGAAAGGATGGAAGTATTTAAAGAGCTTTAATAGACATGCCCACTCATTGTATTTACAGTTGTGTGTTAAACTGGGAAAAAAATGTCTAGCTCATACAACTGCTATTTCATCTGTCTGAGGAGAATAAGAATAAACAGATAACTGCTAAAAAAAAAAACAAACCAAAAAACAAATGCAGGCAAGTTAAAAAAATCCCAAAACAAATCAACAAGCAAACATAAAATTTAATAATTAAAGCTTCATGACTCTTTTCTTCAAACTAAAAAAAAAACCAAACAACAAAACAGAACAAAACAAACAACCAACCAAAAACAAACCCAAAAAAACAGGCATAAAAGTAGACATTTCAATCTTTTCTTTCTCTTTCAGCCACTGTGGGGAAAAAAAAAACAAAAAACCAAAAACAAAAACCACAAACCCACACAACTAAACCCTCACCCAAGAAAATAAAAAACCCNCAAACTAAAAAAAAAAACCAAACAACAAAACAGAACAAAACAAACAAACAACCAAAAACAAACCCAAAAAAACAGGCATAAAAGTAGACATTTCAATCTTTTCTTTCTCTTTCAGCCACTGTGGGGAAAAAAAAAAACAAAAAACCAAAAACAAAAAACACAAACCCACACAACTAAACCCTCACCCAAGAAAATAAAAAACCCAACCAAACACAAATCTCCCAAACAAGTCAGGTCTTGAATTTCAATGAAGAACAAAATCATATAAAAGGTGATGAGAAGGAGCAGGTCTATTAGCTGCTGCCAGAATTTCATACATTCAAAAAGCCCACTTTTTTTTTTTTAATTTCTATCCATCCTTTTTGAGTAGATATTTTCAGTAGATTCATCAGATATTTTTTTCAAAGTAGATTTTATTGGAAAATTAATGAGACTTTTCCTACTACATAACATAAATATTCAAAGATGCTATATTTTATATTGTGGTTTGTGGTTTTGGTTTTGTGTTTTTTTTTTTTTTTTTTTTTTAATTTGGGAGGGTTTACATCTCATGTATTTCAGAGATTTCTTTACTACTACGGCCCACATTGAGAATTCTTCAGGGACACCAACTCAATAAGTGACTGGCGTTTGTTAAATGTATTTTTTAAACACTAAAAGTGTTTCTTTTACTGGATTATGACTCAACAGAGTAGTATTTGTTTGGTTTTTTGAACTTAAGGTATTGGAAACATGGAAGTTTCACTTACTTGTATAAGAAGATGATTAAAGTAGATTTCACATAACTAAAAGGTTTCTTGCCACCAGTATGTAACCTAGCATTACTATTATCATTTCATCATCATTTTTATGAAAATGCTTGACAAAAAAGAGATATTGACTACAAAGGGCTTGGCTACATTTGGCACAATTTCAGTGCTAAAAAGGTTGTTAAGTAGCCACAAGGGAGATGACAAAAATACGTAGACTAGGCATAATCATAATCTTTGAACACTCTAGAACAAAAACATTGCTAAATTGGTAGCAAGGGCTGCTCTGGCCTCTCTGCTTCATGCTGTTTCCACCAGGTTCTATTTTACAGAGGTCTAAGAGCCCAACACGTTCTCAATTTTACCTGTGTTTTCTCTTTTCTGGGCTCATTGCAACTGTCAAACAAACACATGTTGACTACTATGTACAGAGTTCACTTTCTCAGGAGTATAAATAGTGGTAAAAATCTCTTTCTGTCCTAGATGGGCAGAAAGGAAATTTTATTCAGTTTCCTCTTTAGAAGATAGAATTTAACAACTTCATTATGATTGTTCAGGGCTTAGGAGATAAGCAGCTAGGGCACAGTCCCAATTTTTGCCTCTCTTTATTCTGTGCTGCCTGCACAGAACATCTAGAGTTAGTCCCCAAAGGGATCAGGCTACAAGACTGAAGAGTCATAGAAAAAAGGAAATGGGACTCACTTCCCTCTGTGGTTGCATTAGTTAAAGTCAAGATCTGTGCTCTTTAAAATAATTTATAATCAACGTATATACTATCTAATATTCCTCAAAGAGGGGGTTGAAAAACAAGTGCAATATTCTCTAAAAGTTTTGAGTTCTGTTTAATGAAAATGTAGCAGCTGTCAACATATGAGGTATCCTGTATACTCATGTGTTATCAATTCCATTCATTCCTTACAATGGAAAAACACAGACTGCACTCATCAGGAAAAGTAATTACTCAATAATTTTCTTTTAAATCTTGATCTTCATAAAAAAAGAGTATTTTAATTACTTGCAGGAATCTATTAGTGTGTGAAATCACCAGCTCTCACTAACCTTGAAAAAGGACAAAATGACTGAAATGCTGATTCTCTGTTCTAATGAATTCACATATGTAAATAAATTAGCACTTTTATGAAGTTTAAAAATTTAAATTATAATGGGCCAAATTCAGAGCATACTTGTGAAAGGTAATCTTACTCAGTGCTAGACTAATTTCTGCTGTATTTATTTGCAGTAGGCCATCCAGCATGAAATGTATTATCAAAATAAATTCCAATTTAATTAAAATTGGTTACTGAATGTTGCTTTAGGCTGAGGTTGGTAAAGAATATACTACTCTGGCAGAAATAGTGAGAGCTTTTAGAGTGGTTCTCAGAAGTGCCAACTGATGTTGGGAACTCACCTTTCTCAGTGAGGAAGGAGAATTTTAGCTCAGGAACTAGCAGTGCTCAACAATAGAATTTTAAACTAGATGTGATGAGGGAGGGGGACAACATCAGTCACGTCCCTGGTAAGCTGTGGGAACAGATGCAAAGGTTAGAGGCACAAGGTGCTGGCAAGGGCCCTCTACCAGTGACTACACTATGATGGAATGACTCCATCAGTGGACAAGGGAAGGGCTACAGATATCATTTATCTGGAATTCTGTAAAGCCTTTGACACTGTCGTCTGCAACATCCTTCTCTCTTACCTGATGAGTGTAGGTGGACGAGAAACTGGTTCTGTGGTTGTGTCCAGAGAGCAGTGGTCAATGGCTCAGAGTCCCAATGGACATCAGTGACAAATGGTGCCCCTCAGGGACCATATTGGGACCAGTGTTATTCAGTATCTTTGTTAACGACATATACCACGGGACTGGGCACCCTCTCAGCAAATTTGCAGATGACGCCAAGCTGAGTGGTACAGTTGACACATCCTGAAAGATGGGATGCCATCCAGCGGGACCTGGACAAGTTCAAGAAGTGGGCCTATGGGAATCTCATGTGGTTCAACAAGGCCAAGTGCAAGGTGCTGCTCCTGGGTTGGGGCAACGCCTCGAATTGATACAGGTTGGGGGATGAACAGATCAAGACCATTCCTGCCAAGAAGGACTTGGGGGTGCATCAAAAGCAGCGTGGGCAGCAGGTCGAGGGAGGTGATTCTGCTCCTCTACTCAAGCTTCCTGAGACCCTATCTGGCGTACCTCATCCAGTTCTGCAGTCCCCAGCACAGGAAGGACATCAAGCTGTTGGAGTGAGTACAGAGGAGAGCCCCCAAGATGATTAGAGGGATGAATCACCTCTCCTATGAGAAAAGGCTGAGAGAATTGTGATTTTTCAGACTGGAAAAGAGAAGGCTTCAGGGTGACCAAGTTGCTGCCTCCCAGTACCTGAAGGGAGCCTACAAGAAAGATGGAAAGGGACTTTTTAGACGGGCATGTAGTGACAGAACAAGGGGGAATAACTTCAGACTGAAAGAGGGCAGGTTTAGATTAAATATTAGGAAGAAATTCTTTACCATAAGCATGGAGAGGCACTGGAACAAGTTGTCTGGACAAGTTGTGGCAGCCCCATCCCTGGAAGTGTTCAAGGTCAGGTTGGATGGGGCTCTGAGAAACCTGATCTAGCAAAAAGTGTCCCTGCCCAGAGCAGATCTGTTGGAACTAGATGATCTTTAAGATCTCTTCCAACCCAAGCTATTCTATGACTCTATGAATGGATAATTATTGTCCTAAAGAGGAATAAAGTCCTACAAAATCCATAGAAAATATTGGGCAATAGAATTGTAGAGAGGGAGAGTTACATGGCACTTTCTTTCTTCTCATCTCTAATTCATTATTTTTTTTTAAGAATAACAGCTTAATGATTATTGTTACGTGGCTGGGTGAGTCTTGTGATCTCTGTGGTAAAGGTCCCTGACTGGACCATGTCTGTGCAGCTCTTCAGCCTTGAGCAGGTCAGTTTAAAGCCAGGTCACCTGTAGCACCTATAGTTAAGCATTTACATCATTCTTCATCCATAGTTATAGACTGTCCTTTGCTGACAGCGGAAACTAAAGACACAGTCTAATCTTCATCATTCTTCACTTGCACTTTAGAAATGAGAAGAAACACCTACAAAAATGTTGGAAGGTTGCTACTGTTTCTGGAGTCCAGTAGTTTTACACAGTATTTAAAGTACAGTACAATGAATGGAGGAACTCTAGCCTTTCATTTTGGATATCTGGAGAGAGGAAAAGCAAGAAAGTGTTCCTGCAGTTTTCAGGAGGAAGAGTGTGTATGCCCTGCTTTGGTAACTCTAAATGTGTAACCCACTTCAGAAAGAAAATTGCCAAAGAGAAATATGACTGAGCTTATATAATAAATGTACGCAAGGAGTCACAGGTCTGTAATAAGAACACGATGGCAACTGAAGTTAATCGGAGTAGTCTCTCCAGCTCTAATTGAAAAGGGAATAGATCTCTCCCTCTCATTTACAGTGTTAAGTGACACTTGAGATCTTTTTCAGTGGTTTAGGCTGTTGAAAACAAGAGAACTACCTGTGCATTGGGTTTGCACTCCATAGAGGAAAGAGGTCAGTTTATAGCTGTTTCTTTGAGAAATTCTTTTGTTTTGCTTTTCTTTCTTCCACTAACTCCAATTCTCATCCATCTCTGGTAGCGAACGACCATATGTTATGCCCTAAGAAACTGCTCTATGTGATTTGATTTTGATTTGAAATGTATCAGCCTTTTGTGCAAGGACTTCTATGGTAATACATTAAGACTTCAATATTCTTACAAAGATGTTCACTGGTATTTGGTGCAGGGAGAAAAAAGAAAAAGTGGAGGCATAGTTTGTTGAATATGATATTCTTTATAATGAGAATATTCTGTCTACAAACATGAATATAATATTATGGTTGAGAATATAAAGTACTATTTTCAGACTTTTCACAACAAGGTTTCTCTTTACTTCATTGTACCTCTTGAGGCTTCACAAAGTTTTCATAATAGGCCTTAACATTTTTTAAAGGGTAAAGATGTTACTTGATATGTTTTTGTTTCATTGCTTTCTGTTGGGTTTCTTTTATCCTTCCCCCAAAAATAAAAGTTAAGTATTTGATAAAAGTTCAGTAGAAGCTTGGAGATGATTCCCTCACAGATCACCAATCTCATGTCTCTACAGCAGCTCCACTCTAGTCTCCCGCATCCATCTGGGGTCACAACACAGCTAGAAATGGAAGCTACTGGTCTCTTTGGGTTGTGTTTGTGTACTGGTTTTGATCCCAATACAGGCCCTAGAGGGACAACACTCATTAGCAGTTTACATTTAGACATTGAGCCATTTACTGTAATTTTTTAGGTGTGGCATCCATCCAATTCCTTATCAATTTAATAGTCCATCCATCAATGCCATATCTCTGCAATCTAGAAGTAAGAATGTTGTGGGGGACTGTATCAAAGTCCTTACAGCAGTCCAAGTAGACAGTATCTTTAGCTCTTCCCTTGTCCACTGGTGCAGTGACTCCACTTTAGAAGGCCACTAGATTAATCAGGCACAGTTTGCAATCAGTGAAGCCATGTTGGCTGTCTCTAAGTACATTCCTGTCTTTCAGATATAAAGACATATCTTCCACGACAATCTGTCCCGTGATCTTACTGGACATGGAGATGAGGCTGACTGGTCGTTAGTTCCCAGAATCCTCTTATTCACCCTGTTTAAAAATGATCATTATGTTT
The DNA here is from genome assembly GCA_013399855.1 of Oxyruncus cristatus. Classification (NCBI taxonomy): domain Eukaryota; kingdom Metazoa; phylum Chordata; class Aves; order Passeriformes; family Cotingidae; genus Oxyruncus; species Oxyruncus cristatus. The sequence continues at coordinate 251,428 of VXAY01001422.1, read as the reverse complement.
TACTTTTTCCAGTCAGTTGCAATATTCCAGTCTGGCTGCAGTATTTATATATTGTGTAATTAAAACATATATATTTATAAGGTTTAGCATATTACATATTAAATACTTTACATAGTGTATGAATATAGGAGTACACATATACTATCATATTACAAGAAATATTATAAATTATAAAATATTCCTATTATAATATACAGTATGTATTATATAGAGTATATATAGACATATTTCCACCATAGCATCTCCACATATGAGTTATTTCCCATACACTAAAAACATTATTTACTTCACTCTCATGACAGTATTAAAAAAAAATCTAAAATTTAACAAATGCATAGATGATGAGAAGGGTTGATAACTGGTGTTCTTCAGTGTTGAGAAATTAGAACTCAGTATTTCAAAATCTTGATCTTTTCCACCATTACCTAGTATTTTCAATTTAAGTCAAGAATCTGCTGTTCCTGCTTATGCTGAAAAAAATAATACACTACCAAAATATTCAGTATAATGAAACTGCTCGAGGAATATGGTGGTATTTAGCACAAGTACAGTCTACAGAATATCAGCATGAATGGTATTTCAAAGTATTCATAGGAAAAAGTGAACTTTGACAAAGACACAAAAATTAAAAAATTGAAGGGAAGATTACAAGCCTATAAGTAAGACTGTTCAGTATATGTATACGTGCACTTTCATTAAAGCTGAGAAAAAAGAGAGAAGATAGTTACTAAACAATATAACTATAAAACAATCACATAGAAAGCACTTCTGAGATGCCTGATAAACCAGAGCTGAATAAGAAATGGACTTGAAAAAAAAATAGATCAAAAAAATCCTTTTGAATTAAAATACATTTATCTAACTATTTGAAATACATTCATGTTTTTGGTATGCACAAAGCAGGCAACATATTGCTATCCTGGCAGGCTGACAAATAATCACTTAGCTGGTCCACTCTTTGTGGACCAAAGAAAATGGTACATTATTGGTTATATGAATTATCAACAGATTTATGGGATTTAGGAGTTGTGGTTTATTCAGCATCAAAGCAAGTAAAACTGAAGCAGTGAAGAAAACCTGCACCACAAACACTATAAAATCTCAGATGATAAAACCAAAATATCTGTATACTTTTTGGAAAAAAGCAAATATTTTTGTAATAGTTTTGTCATTTTCCTTACCTTTCAGAAATTTTTCTCACCTGTATGTTTTCTCCCATGGCAAGTTTAGAACCAAGATTACCACCTCTGAAATAAAGCTAATAATATATCTCATTGTATACTTCGCAGAAACTCTCCCCTATCAATAAGTACTAAATTAAAATAAAACACAACAATAAGAATTGTAAAACTGTCATAATATACCACACACTTAGGCATTACTTTAATTTAATTTTTTTAAATAGTTAATTAAGAGTCTGGATCTTTATATTTTAGCAGGCATATCCCAGTAGATAACATTTTCACTGACAAACTAGCATTAATTACTTTAAAAAATATTGTTATCTAGGAGGGATTGCCTTTGTTGCAGTCATTTTATTCTGACTATTTTACTGACAAGCTGACCCAATAATAATTCTATCCTGCAATTACTTTTCCCATTTCTTTTCCATCAATACTGAGGATGCTTTTCTTGGCAACCACCCACAAAACATTGTCTCCCTGCATCAGTCAGGTATTTTCAGATTTGAACTTAGAGCATCATTTGATTTCAATATTTCTTCCCCTCCTCCCCTTCTAATTCTGTCTATTCAGCTATTCACCCTTTCAGATCATAATAATTCTTTTTTCACTTTCAATTCTCCAGGCTGTCCATTGCTGTACTTATAAAACACCACCTTAGAAAAGTCCTTACACTCATTTCAAGTTGTGCCTATACTGTCAATCTTCTCTTTCCCAGCAATTTTCTTCTCAACTCTACTTTGTGTCAACATCTAATTTATTTTGTTCTCCCCACATGCAATTGCTATTACTTTCTATGGTCTTTCAGACATGTCACTTGTCTGTTGTCACCCTAAATCTCCCCTTCAACTGAATTCTCAGACGGAAAGGTTCTGTCACCGCTAATATTTCTTCACAGATCTAGAGATACTGAAAGGTAGTCAAAGTGGTGTTTATTGTTCAATACATATTTGACAGAGGAGTTCAGATGCTGCTTGATGGGGTGAGTAAGAACCTATTATAGCAAAAAACTCCATTAGTAAAATCAAATCTTAGAAAGATAATGAATGTAAACATAAGGAAGTTTAAAAAGAGAAAATATATTAGTGAGTGTACACCAAAGTGTCAGATACTACATTTGATGATCTGTATGTGGGAATTAATAGAAAGGCCAACAAGATGGACAATTTAGTTTTATAAGAATATAATTTAATTGAACATAGACCAGGTTAGTTGTTAATAACTGTCCCTACTTATTTTTGCTGGATTTATTAAATAATTACAGTGCACATTCTTTAAAAAAATATGGTGCAAGAATCAATAATTTCCCTATGTGTTGGCTGGGGTCCCATAAATAATCCTTAAAAAAACCCAAATAATACTAACCCACAAGAAATAAGATTCTTTTATCCTGGCAATCTGTAGACATTGCCTGTGCACAGTCTAACACTGAAACATCAAAGTAAATATGCTTTTATAGCCTTTAAATATGTTGTTCAATTCAGTTGGAAATTTTGCATTATGGAACCAGTTATTAATTATTTATCATTTTCCAGAATTGCAGGTGAATCTACTAAAAGGTCTTTTGCTTTTGCGTCTCCTTTGAAACAAACGATGCTATTCAAATGCAAAGTAGGCCCTGAGTATAGTGTATTAAATCAGATTCGTTGGTCATAGGCAGGCTTGTAAAGTCTGGAGAAGAAATATATAATTCTTAATGTTAAAAAGTATTACCGATCTATATATCTTCTCTATGTGAACAATGCATAATTTCACTGTAAATAAGGATTTCTTTCACAATGTTGTGTTAAACCTTAAGGTAATTTGGGCTCATGTCTGCTGGGATTCTTTTACAATTGAGATATAAATCCCAGTTGTAATAATATAAATACCAAATGTGTTTAAGGAAAAGAAAATCATCTAATCATTTTAGTCAAATCTCCTTTTAGCAGCACTGACTAAAATAATATAGTCTAACCACGAATAGTGTTGTAAATTATTTCATATAAAGAATGTGAAGCTGTGTCTGCTCAAAAAAAGAAAGAAACAATTTTTTTTAGTTGGCCCTTATTAAAGTAACTTGTATGAATGTTGGCCTTAATAGTGGTAATGGAGAGTGCCTTTATCACGCAATCCTGACCATTGCACCTATATTTTCCCCCTACTCTGAATTAAAACTGGTTCAGTTTCTAATTTCTTTCACACTTCCACAATTTATTTCTTTGAATAAGTCCACATCAGAGACTTTTTTTCTTACCAAAAATATGCAATTTAGCTTCACATACACAACAGCTTTTTATTGCTGTATTCTATTTTTCTTGTGTGAAAAGCTTAAAGAACGTTAGGTAACCGAAGAACAAGAAGAGATATCATCAGCTTTTGGACATAACAATGAGCACTCAACAAATGAAAGGAAGATGACAAAATTATCATAAAAGTTGCACCTTCTAAACTCTGAGATTATGATAAATGCCTGATTTTCAGTTTCAAAACAGGGCCAACCATGTTCTGGTTTCTTTTCATAGATGCTTTGTATTGCACCAATAATGGAACAAAACCCCTCCAGTCTTGCAGACCTTGTTGCCTTATAATTTACTACTTAGAGAAAAGCCTCACAAGGAATGCAGGATATGTTATGGCAACTCTTATTACTTTAGGCACTTAATATCCTCCTGGGAGAAAAAAAAATGCAGATGGAACCACGTGATGTTCTGTAATTTCAGTGGTTTGCTATGGTTTCTTACATTTGTAAACAAAAGTTGAGAGGATAGCCTAAATTGTGCCAAGAGTCTGGTTTTCCTCAAGAAGTGTAAATTTGATGCAAGTTAACGCTGTTGGCTAAACTATATGTTTAGTGTAGGTGGGCCAGGTCAAAACATGCACTCAAATATCCTGTGAGTTTATGAACCATTTACATATCTCACAATCCTACCTGATCTATGCATGTTTCAGGTATTAGCCTTTGAGAGTTTGTTTTTCCCTCTTTTTGTTTTCTGGTAAGAGTCCTTTAGTTATTTTCACCAATAATGTTTACTACCTACTTGTTCAGAATGTAACTTTAAATAATTACAAACACACACACACACAAAAAAAAATATAACACAAAGATATATAGCTGGTATTTTGACTGGAGATGTTACTGCTTTAATATTTTGTCCCTTTCATATTCTGGAGTTACCAAATGTTTTCATGAGTGTATTTTTCATGTGTTGGAAAAATATTTTAACTTATTAATTAAAAATAACAAAATAGGATAAGTTAAAGCAATTTGATAAAGGTACTACCAAATCAGGAAAATTAAAAAAAAAAAAAGGGAAAAAAACCCCAACACACACACCCTGTTTTAGTTTATAATAGACATTTTACCAGTTGCTCAGACACATGAACAAGAGACTCCTGACTAAACACTGAACCACATGCCCTATTGCAGGTATGTCAAAGATACAACTATCAGAATGAATGTGTTATTCAGTTGGAACTTAAGTGCTATCTGTATTCCAAAACTGAAGTAAAATCTTTTATCAGAGGTTAATGAAAAAAAACAGAAAGGTCCATAGTGACATAAATATGGAGCAAGAACTAAGTGTATAAGTGGCATTGTCCTACTTATTTGCAGTAAGTATCAAAATACTGCAAATGACAGCTCTAGCACTGGCAAGTACCTTTTCCAAAACAACATAACAATATTACAGCAAAACAAACACCCAATATTTAGTGTAGACAGAGCATTATATATTGGTATTGGTGTTATTTGAAGTCTATGAAATACTAAATTTAGTTTCTTTGCAGTTCTTTATTTTTAGTGTTCAGTTGGAGATTAAAGTATGGGCTTTTCTATGAAAATAGTATGGCTTCTTGACATTTCTGGAAAGCATATATGATAAAATCTACTTGAGTTTATATAAATTTACATAATTCAAATAGCAAGAGATTGGCTGAAATTTAATCTATGAAATCCAACCATAAATCATCTAAGGGTTTGTTGTTTTGGGTTTTTTCTGCAATAAGAGCATAACTTGGGAGAATTAATGTAATGTGATGGTCAAAATTTAAATATGTGTCAATATTAATTCATATCTCTTAAAAATAATTGAGTATACATAAATGTAATAAACTGGCTACTGACAAAAAATTAAAATTACATATAGCAGATAGCAATCATGTAATAGGAAAAAACCTCACTGCCTAATTTTTCTCAAATTTAATATTGGCTAGCTGGCTTTGGTCCCATGCTGTTCCTTACAAGCTTAGGAATTATTTAGGAATTGTAACTGCAATAATTTGGTAGCTGAGGGAACAGATGAAAAGCCTTCCTTTGTCTTACTGAAGTTCTATAGACTTTAATATTGAACAATAATTCTTGTCAGGAGGCTGCCTCATGCTATTGAAAACACATAGCATGATATATGCTTTTTCAGTCACCATATCAAAACATATTAAGATTCTAAACTTCTATAACTCTACAGATAAAAATCATGTTACAGCAAAAATTAAAGTTCAGGTCAAACTGAGGGAAGACAGAATGACACAGTGAATATAACCAACCAATCATTCCTGAGCACAGAATCATAAGCAATGAATTTGAAATCAGAAAGCATGTATTCAACTCTTGTCTTTTTAACAGCAGTGAATATAAATAAATAAAATTATGTGACAGAGTGACAGCTCATTTTGTCTTTTTTAAAAAATCACTTCGATTCCTACATATTGTTTAGTTTAATTGCTTTTGTTATTTCATGCCTCAGTCATTAAGTAGGACGGACACAAGATTTGCAGAAAAAAAATTCCACTTAATCAGTAATAAATACCTTACACTATGCAAAATTAAACAAAATGACTTAACAAGAGGACTGCAAATATCCATATTACTCTCATAGGTACAAGACACAGTTGTTAATTCCCTAAAGTAATTCAAAGCAGTGTGATGTATTTGGCTGCCCTCTAAACAGTGTGACAAAACATTTTTCATTTGATATTGAGATGCAAATTAAAAATATTCTTTCTGGGCAGCTGTGAAAACAACATAGTAAAGGATTTATTTGAGGAGCATAAATTTAGGAGCCTTACAATTTTATCAAACTAATTTCCTTTTCTTTTTTTTTCCCCAGAACAAAATGCTCAATGACTAATTTACTGGGAAAACAGTTCAGCAAACAAATTTTCTGTCCCTAAAGCACTTCTCTAGATCCAGGCTCTGCTGTATTTTGAAATGACTTATGTCAAGGCCACTGAGATTTCTATTGTTAGAACAGTAATTTGTTTTTGCATAGAATTACTACCAACTGTTTTGTAGTCTGCGAGCCATGGAAGCAATGATAGAGAAACACTCACATGGACCATTTCCTGGATGAGGTTGCATAAATTCCATCTGATTACGTATAAGTGGTTATTAGGATAGGATCTCAAACAAGAGTCACAAGAGAGTCGTAAATTGTCAAACTGTCTATTATGGAGTCATTTTATAGGATCTGTGGTTTATTGAGTATTGAATACTTTGTTGATGATGATTTCTGCACAACAATAAGTGACATTGTTACAGGCCAGTTTCAAACTGTACAGTTCAAGTGCCAAACATGTCTGTGCTTTTAAATCAGAAATATTAAAAGCAAAAGGGAGAAATAGTTATTGATTACAGCAAACTCATTTGGGGCTTGAGAGAACGGAAATCGTAAGCTTTGGCAGATTTCATGAGACATTATGAAGTTCTGAAGAGAGATATGTTTTCTTATGAGAACTGAATGCAATAATTTATCAGCATAAAGCTTTGAGTTTGCATAGATCCATGGGTTGTATCACAGAGAAATGATTGAAAAGTTACTCATACCAGGGGACAATTTTAAAACTAGTAGTTTGTGTCATATTAAGACACAAAGGCCTGAATTCTTTAAAGTTTGCTTGTTCATTCACTCATTCTGTTTCAAGATCTTTCATCCCTACTGTGATCCAAAGGCTATCCAGGATCAGAGAGGAGTCTTAGTGGGGCAGAAAGAAATCCTATGGTGCTAAAAAGGCTTTGAGGGAGATCCTATTACTGAGAGTATCCTAGGGTGCAAAAAGACACAGGAGATCACATTTAGAACTTTTGATCTTTAAAATACTGTTTAGACCTTACTGATTAAGGGTGACACACTTGCACTATACTTTCAAACCTTTTATGCTACTCATGCAGTGAAAATTGTGTACACATGCTTATGTCTTTAATTTTCCTATTTTAATTTGCAAAGTTTGTCCTTTTTGTGTGGAAAGCTTATGAGCAATTTTGCCACTGGAATCATTCTTTACTTACATACAACCAAATATTTATTACACTTTTGTATAGATGTTTCTGATTTTTAGTATCTCTTATGAAAAATAAACCTTGGCTAATAAACACTTCTCTTGCCTGGATAGAGATAGAACTTCAGATTCAAACCTGAGACTTTGTATGGCATGAGTAAAAGCAACAACTTTTGGCATAAAGCAAACAGAATCTGAAATAAATTTGAATTTTAATTCGATTGAAAGGAATCATGATATTTTGGTTCATGAAAAGAAGAATACACCTTTGCTTTTGCTTGACTGTTATTTTTTTCCTGAATTCAAAGTTAGGTTAAGGGTGCTAAACAAAACAATTTTTTTGTGTCTTGATGGTTATGATATTTGGAGGGATTAAGATCTACTCAATCTTTAAATCTCTGCTGAACTTCAGAATTTGCATTCACAATGATTCAAAATGGGACTGGATAAAAAACCAAAACTCAAAACTTAAGAGCTCTGAAGATAATAGATTATATTACGGTTTCTTAAAGAAGGTTGAGAATATCACTTGACAGTGAAAAATTAATATCCAACTCATCATCAATACCGTGAAAGTCATTCAAGACACTATCTTTTTTAGATCTTTTCAGTGAAGAAATATCTCATAGTCCATTTGCATCACTTCAAGATCAAGCCTCAGCATGTGAAGCAGAACCCCATCGTTTCCTATTAGAGTACTGTTATCTTGTCTGGGGAAAATTATCCTTTTAAGTTCAGGCTGCTAGCAAGTCACCCTATTTCCTGAAATCCTGCCCCTGCACTAATATGGGAAGTGTAGGCAGGAAGCCTCCGGCATTATTCACCTCCCATATTATTCTCTAAGATCACACTACCTTTGTGGAGACAAGGTGTGTCATGACTTACCCACATTCTTTGGCACTATTGGCTGATGCTAACAGATGACCCATACACTAAATGTCACTGATAGTCCACTGGAGACATAGCATCACTTATGATCCTGGTTTTGCTATCAGTGGCTGGGTGAGTCATTTTAGGCATGTGCTGTTTCCTCATTTTTCTTACAGTGTCAATAAGACTTTGTATTATGATGTTTTGTCAGACTCTATTTCTGTTCAAACCACAGAGTGAGAATGAACAATGTAGGTCTTTCACAGAAGAAGCATTGTCACTCCTCAACAGAGAGTTGTGCCTAAACTGTCCATCTGGCTGTAGGCAGCTATCTCGTTGGTATAGAGGCTGGAGAGAGAAGCTCAGAAACTAACAAGATTTAATAGATGTACTTTGAAAGCAGACAAATTAAACTAGAAACAAGTTTGAAAATAAGAAAAAAAAAATCACAACTATTTGTAATCACTTGGGAATTTCCAAGGAAAAATCATTGTGGAAATTTTGGAAGCCAAGTAATGTTTTGTGTTTATGCAATAAGTTTAGGAAAAAATAAAATAGAAGAATTGCTCCCATTTAGGCAGGAGCGAATAATCACAGTGTGATATTCTTACCTTATAATCTAATGGAATAATAACTACAGCTGATTGCTGCTTCTTTTTTTACTGAAAGGAAAAGAACAGGAAGGGCAGAGAATAGCACAAATGAAAACAGTAGTATCGTGGTAATGGAGCCAGTCTAGATTGAAATAATGAGGGTGGGCCATGCTGTTTGGGATCCTATTTGGGCCACAGAGGTTTGCTTTATCTATTTAGGTGTACTGTGCTTACAGTGCTTGGGAGGTCTGTATTTAAGTCCTGCAATTGGTCTCCTCCTGGAATCATCTCCAGTACTAAGACTTCGTTACCGTTAACATTACTGTTCCTCCTCAGCTCTTGTCTCAAGATGGATTGATCTGCACCAAAACTAAAGAGATTTGTAAAATAATGCAGAGTTTTGGAACCATTTTATCATTTTCATGCTGCATTGAAATCTTTCTTAATTTCATTCAGTCAAAATCAGAATTGATCCTTGAAAGGCTTGGTACATGCCAGCTGTGCTGCACCTTAACTCAGAGCTGCACTGATAATGAATATATTACTTTGTCTTCTTCTCCTCAGTCAGTTCTGGAAGTCCCTATTTGAGTAGTCCCAAGACAGTACCTGGTTAGGAGAGTAAGTTCTTTACATCAACTGCATTCAGAATTTCGACTTTTGAGATTTTTTTACATATTGGTGAAAGAATTCGAAAGGAGGTACAAATTATGCTGTTCATTTTTAAACAAATCCCTTCAAATCATCTATGTGTCTGGTCAACAGATGGATATCAACAACCAAGATAGTCATCGCATCTTCTGGAATTCTAATTCCACATACAGTAGCAAAATATCAGAAAAAAAAGTCCTATATTTATACTTGTGGTCACTAAGGTCATAATCAGAGCAGAAGAGTCCATCTTTCTCTGACGATAGTGATTTAATATAGCCTTGAGTGACTTCTTTCTATCAAATCATTTGGCATATTGAAATACGTTGCATCAAACACATGGTTTTATTCATTGAAAATTCTTGCTTGGGATTACCTTCAAATGGTAATGCAGAAAAGGACACATAAGGAAATTCCTTGTTTGCTGCAATTTTATTTCTAAATTTTGATTTCTATTTTTTTTATTTATTTTTATTTCTAAATTTTATTTCTAATTTCTGATTATGAGCTTTAGCCATTAAACTTAACTTCTCCTTCAAGACCATACGGTATTATGTCAATCTGTATATTCTAGAGGATTTTTGCCCCCAAACCTAAATTTTTAAGTAGAGGCACTAATTTATATTTTCAGACCTTTTAAAAAGAACAGAAGAGATATATCTTGCTTGACTTTAATATTTTGTTTCTGTAATAATGTTAAATTGTCTTCTCATTTGTCTAAGACCCATTGCGAAAATGTGATAATGCATGTAAGACTGAAACAAACCTAGGTACCCTATTTAATTTTCTTGTCAATTTGTATATTTGTTTTAAACTACTGATTTCAACTGCATATTATTGAAAGATGTACTCTTGCTTTACTTTAGGATCGATGGTTTCAGACCCTATTAACCTCTGTAAAAAAATTAGGCATGTAGATATAGGTAGGTATCTTGAGGGGAGCTATATAAATCTTTATTATAGTTAAAAGAGATCAGCTTGACTCATTTACATAAATAGAGATATGTCGTATTTTTTGATGTGGTCTAGGTATTCCTTTGTTTTCCAGGTGTTAGTCTACAGCACTGTAGATCTTCCAGTGTCATATCAGTCATATTTCTCTGACAATTTAAGATCACATTAAACATTTGCCTTTGGGAACCTGAATTAAGCCGATGCAGTATTAGTCAATATAATGAATGGAGTCTAGAGAGTTATTTGGATAATAAGTTTCTAATGTAGAATGAGCTAAATACCTCTCTACCTCTATAATGAGCTTACCCAAACTGTCATAGGTGCTCAGAGACCTGGTTCATATGTGTAAGGTGATAGACCAATTTAAGGCTCTACTGACAGTCGTGAGGGGTCAAGGGAAAGACCGTGGCATCTGGAGAGGGGCATTCCCAGAAACCCATTGTAAGGTGGTAAGGCTACACAAAAAGGGACTTTTTACACAAAGAGACTCCTGATGGCTTCCCGAAAGACCCCAGCACCTGGGGGAGACTTCCCAGCGACAGAGTGATAAGGTCAATGAAGGATGGAATGGTATGGAATGCTATGGAGATAGCATGGCCTTTCTTCACAAACATCCTACCTGATGGGAACTCAGGAAGCCGACCCTTAAACCTCTGTCATCTGTCTATCACCCCAAAAATTAGTTTATTGACTATAGTCACTCAAACTGCCTAAGAAAAAAATATAAAAAGAGATTGAATATGAGCAAAAATCAGGGAGAAGTTCCATCATTTCTGTGGGAGGAGCTGACAGGCTGCTTTTTCTCCTTCCACTCCTCAGGACACTGTGCAGTTAGCAACTGTTTTTTATATTTTATCTTTACCTTATAGAATAATTGTACTTTGGGTTTTATATTTTGCTTTGCTTTCACTTTTCTTTATATCTTGTCTTACTAACTGTACTTTGCTTATTTTATTTTGTTTTCACCTTTCCTTGAATCTTGCCTTCCCCTTTTACCCTATAGATACTCATTGTACTTTGCTTTACCTTATAGATACTAATTTTCCCTATACCTTATAGTCTATACTAATCTTCCCTATAACTTATAGACCACTGTGTATTTTGTTGCCTTAGATCGCGTACTCCGAGTCATTGTACTCATTTGCCTTAAAGTGTGTATTTCTTGGTCTCAGTGAGTTAAATTGTGTGCTAGTGAGATGCAGCTATATTCTTTCAGTTTTGCTTTGTGTTAGCAAGTGCATTTAGATTTCGTCCTAGTCTTTGTAAATTGGTCTGCCGTGGAGGGAGTTGCTTGAGTTTTGTATTGAGGCGTTATAGTGATCTATTGCTTCTTAGGGAGTTGTGTTGTTTTTTGGAGAGCACACTTCTGGTTTGAGGTTTTTTTAGTTAGGGGGAATATTGCAGTTAAACATTATCACCGATGACATGAACCCTATAAGTCGTCACGGATTTGTATTAATAAAAGTTGTTTCTTGAGCTGCTAAGAGTTAGCGTAATAACTCGTAGGAGAAACCTGCTGAGAAGGTTCTCCATTGCTATTAAATGCAGTCCCCATAAATAGGGTATCAAAAGTCCTGTCCATCTCAGTGAATCTGTCAAGCGAAGGGTCTCCCCCTAAGGAGACGCTGACAGACGGTTTTCGGACTTTAAAGGCTTTGAACTCCTGGGAAGGGGACACTAATAGACAAAAAATATATTAGTACAAGTGGGACAAAAAATCCTTCATTTCTGCTCCTTTTCACATGACAATATGTATACTTTCCTTAAAGATCCCTAAATGTCCCGATTTGAGACACAAAATCTAATATGAAACCTTATGAAAGGGGAAGGTGATATTTACTTTCCAGAACTATAAATAAGCTTTACTTCTACTGGTCCTTGTCCTCTTAAATTGACTGCCCTCAGTCAGTATGGAACCACATATGCATTTCTAATGGTCTGGACAAACACCTCTTTGTGCCATAGAAGAGAAGGAACACAACTGTTGACTCCTTGTTGTCTTTCTGGGATTCTTCTTGGTAAGAGCAAAGTAGTTTTTTGACAAGTTTTTTATATTCTTTAGGAATCATCATTCCTGCTATGCAGTGGTCCTTTTTATAAGAATCTTCCTGTTTCATCCACAAATTTTAGGGCAAATTGCCTGCTTTCCTGATTTGAAATATATGTTTGAAATATATCTGCAGCCTATTTTCCATATGAGCTAATGGAAAATGCCCCCCTATATGCATAGGATATGCCGTAGCCTTGTGGCCTCCTTCTGCTGAGGATCGTCAATACATTACATTATTTATAAAATTTCCAGTCTCTTGAAGGAAGGATATGGAGGCCTCAATCTTACAAGAAAATAGTTCACACATCATGATGATCCAGTCCATTGCTGCAGTAATCCCTTAAAAACCAGCAATATTCAGACAACTCTAAAGCTGGGAAAACAACTCTGGAGGCAAAAAGGCTCAGTGTTACCAATTGCTGATGCAATAACCAGGGCAACAGGTTACAACAGCTGCTGAAGGAAATGCTCAGAGTCTACTGGCTGGAAGAAGGGAAAAAGAGATTGTTGAGGAAGGGCATGGATATCGATTATCCTCAAAAGTGGATTAAAACTCACAGTGCCTTTAATTAGAAATACAATAGAAACTATGAGTGAACTCAGACTTCATTGTTCCTAGGAAGCCAGATGACTGCCTGCTCAATACTGTTTCTAAGCTCACAATAAGCTCCATAAGTGAATATTGAAACTACGCAAATTTCCTGCAAAAACTTAGACAGAATAACTTGGATTTTTACAGCAATGAAGGAAATGGTTTACCATTATCTGTACAAAGGTAGTATATTTCCCCTGTGACTTAAAAACATCAGTATGGATTAATATTTTGAGTTCATTTTTATTAGGTAAAGATCTATGTGCTGTAGCTAGGACCCTAAAATGTAATGCACATGGTTAATTGTAAACCTATTAAGCATTAGGTTAATAATAATTAAAACAAAAAAAAAACCATGTGGGAAAAATAAAGCTTAAATGGCATGGAAATCATAATAAATAAGTTAAAGTGCCTACATGTACTAAAGTTTTGTTTATTATATACAGTAAAACTACATTCTTAAAAATTATAAGAAAGGATGAAAATAAAACTTAATGTGGAAAGGTATATTAATTTCATAATTCAAATCAATAACTGGTATTGTTTATGGTGTGTTGTTGTATGTCAAGTGAAACATCTAGTTCATAAACTAGAAGAATGAAGCTGCAGAAGAAGGTAATTTGCACCAAAATTTTCAAGAGTGACTAGTCTCCTTCAGTGACAGGTACTGTTGGGGTAAGACAGAAAGATAACATTTAGTTATACCTTGAACTAGAGAATAAAAATCTATGACTGACATGAAGCAGTAGAATGTGGTACTACCTTTTACCTAGTCCACATCATCTCATCAGAAACACCCAGTGAAAATGACACTTGATCCTCTTACTTCTTGTCACACACAACAAGCATCATATTTCGACAGCAACACTATATGCAGTTATTTTTACCTTTTGTGATACCGTGGATGTTTTTTTGTTGCTGACTCCTGTTCTATCTTCAGTTCTGGGTTTCAAATGGCTGTGACCAAGAGTCGGAAAAAGAAATGTCAGACTACTAAATCTGCTCTGGAAGATATCTGACACTTAGATTGGATGTCATCTTGCATAGCAGAAGGATGCTATCAGTGGATCAGCTACACAGAAAGAATGTAATGAACCCAGTAACTGAGGATTCTAACTTTAGTGCTCTACTTAGAACAAAATAGATTCTGTCCTCACACCATAGCTGGGCCTACTACAAGCATGATTTATTTCAACTGGAATTTTATTGTTAACCATACATACACTTTTAAATTAATATAATCTTTCCTTGTTAAAGAGTACATGGATTGTGAGTGGCAACAAGAACTGAAAAAAACCAAGACCAACAAAACTTTAGTTTATGTCTTATACTATATAATTCATATATAGTATATGCTTCATAGAGCAATAACTCTCCATTGTCATGGGCAAGTATGATATGCCTAATGGCCTAATATTTTGCATATCTGGCCATGAGAATGTCTCTAAATGTTGAATTTTTAGTAATTCCTCTTGTTTCTTCTTCTGCGATGCATTGCTTACTGTAAGTTCCCAGTTCATTTTATCTGATGGGAGAGTTTTCTGCATTTTGAAAAAATTGTACTATTTAATTTTTTTGAGTCACAAAGTCTATGTGATAACACTGTGATACTGACATTTCTCCAAGTTGATATCATAATGCTGCATCATACTGTTGTAATTATAAACAATCAGTAAACTTGCCGTTGGACTGCATTTGTTGTATTTTCTGTATTTCAGGAAAAAAATCAAAGTCATGGCCTCTAGATCAAAACTGTCCAAACAAACCCTCAATATTTTACTGGCATCCTCAGACAGAATGTATACCATGTGCAATCAGTTTCACACTAATCTCAATTTTGCAACATTATCTCACTCAAGCTTCCCTTCCCACTACTATTGCCTTGTCTAGGGATTATTCAGTAGTTTCAGTCCCTTTAGGAAGAATTTATTTCATTCTCCATGCTCTAATTTTACAAGATGTTTATTTGCAAGAGCATTTGCAAGAGTGCTTACTTTTTAAAGAGAACTAATGGTGTTCCTAAAAGTTTCATTATATGTCTGCTTTTTATCTTTTTTTTAATGATAATTCTCAACACCTCAGATTACTGAAAGATACATGGCCACAAGTATTTGCACCAAATGCTATTCTACTAGCCAGATTTTAAGGTTCTTTTCCAGTGTTTCTCGGCACAAACCTGAGATCATGGAACAGTAATTTTTTTGGTCATTGTTGCTGAATGGGAGGTCTAAAGCTGTGCACAAGTCTGCAGCTATAAAGTCATACTTTCAGCCATACTTAGTTCCAATTTCAGGAGCAATTCCCATCTATACAGCCAAACTTTAATACCCACTTGTTTATGTATGTGAGTTTTACCATCACTGAGAATCTTAGGTTTTCTGTTAAACTCTCAAGCAATTCACATCTATATTCAGTGCAACACTGGGTAGTTAGGCACACTAAAATAGCTGAAACAGCCTTAACACTTGCTAACCAACATAATGGTGATCTGTTGCATGACTGAGAGATTTTAATATATTTTCATTCCAAGGCTGCCTCAAGAGTTACAGACCCTTGGTATATCATCCATTTATTATCCTTGTGCATGGTCACATATATTACATTTGTATTAGGACTTCTCTTAGATAACTTTTGGCTCCACAAGAAAACTTACAGTACAACACCCATTTTAAAATTTCTGGGTTGTATTTACTTACTGTTCAGAATTCAGTAGAGAGTTACACTTTCCAGTGTTTCAAAGGGATAAGTGAAACAATGATTCTGTATTTTCATATAATAGCTGTACCATGAAAGAGTATGATTGTTCCAGTTCAACATTTTTTTTAAAGATACCTTTTTTCTTGAGAAAAAAATCCCAGACTTTCCTTCATTAGGTGAAGGTTCCTCAACATCTTCACAATTATTCATACAGAGTATCAAGTAACAATTTTAAATAATTGTTTTAACAGAGGTGTCTGAAAAATATACAGAATTTAAAAACACCCTTCTTATTTTAATCTTAAGAGACTCTAATGGACTAAACAAAGTACCTAGAAGTATCATTCAGGCCCCAAAGTAGTCATATGAATCACATCGTTCCCTTCGGATTCTATTTACCTGACCTGGCTTTTCAAAACAGGAGGCATCGCATAACTCAGCTTGATGAAGTTTTGATTCTCACTAGGAGAGGATGGACTCAGCAGGGAAGCAGCACTTGTAGAAAGAGTTGCCAGGAGATAACCAAGACCCAAGGAATTGTCAGTCAAGACAATCTGTTCTGTACTGCTGTGTGCAGGCAAAAACCTTCTCTAAATTATATATTCTGAGTAAAATCTGTAACTTAAAGTTCTTCCTGAATGAGAAGGCAGGAGAGAGAGAAAGTTTTAGCTTCTAAACTCTCTACCTGAGTTTAGTCTCATGTTTCTTACAAACATTTATCCCTGCAGAAAAAATCTGTTGTGGAATATTCTTTCACGTGGTAGTCTTACAAAGATACGTATTTTCTGTATCTACTGCCTGTAACTGCACTGTATCTAGTACGTAATGATGCTTTTGTACTTTGAATTTTGGGGGAACAAAATATTCCTTATAGCATTCTATGATTTTTTAATAATATAACTCTTTGACTTCTTGTTATTTTTCTTTTTCATTAATTTTTTTTCAATGGAAAATTTCTCTTAATTTGTGCATAAAATCAACAGAAATAACTAAAAATCTAGAGAACACAGTAATAATAATTTACATAACACAAATTAACTCATTCATTGGACTTAGATTGTGGAGTTACATTTCACTGTACCTCACAAAGAGCTGTTTGATTAAATGACTATATAAATATATTTTCATTAGTTAATTATCACTGCATCACGAGGCTGGTTAAACTTTGTTAATCACAAAATTCTAGGGCAGAAAAGAGGTCTCTGTTGATAGTTTGAAGGCTCTCGTCCTCACCATTCTGCAAGCATCTTAATTACAGGCTGCATACCAATCCCATCCAATTTTGTGACTTTTGTCAATATAAAAGGTGTACTAAGAAACACCAGTCCTATAGTGTTTTAAGTGGTGCAATATTGATGTAACATATAGGACAAACCGAGAGAGAAACAAATCAGTGTAACATGATCAATCAAAACACAGGCAGCAGTTTGGGTTTGCACTGATGAATGACATGAGGTTGTATCTTACATTTTAACTCCCTGACAGAGCACAAACATGATGGAAATACAGATATTTATTTGAAAGCAATTAAGCCTATACGTACAGCCACTTAGCATTTAGTGTGCTAATTGCAACTGGTAACTGCAGTAACTGTTCACATAAGAGTGGCAGGCCAATCATATTTTTATGACCTTTACAAAGTAACCCATTTTCAATCAAATTTTGTTCCAGCTGATTCATTATTGGATGCAAGCTTTCAAATGCTTGACTGCTAATTTAAAATAAAGCAAAAAATCTGTTACGTAATGTGAATGGCAAAGTCAACAGAAGTTGTTGGCTACAGTTTTTTACAGAGTAGGACAAATTCACTGTTTCACAAACTATTACTACCATATAAAAGTAAAAATAAAAAGTCTTTTAAGAGCAATTAGGAGATAATTATTTTTATACCGTCATACTCTAACACAGAAACATTTTTATTCAATAGACCACAAAAAAGATTTTTATGAAACTATACACAACAGGAAATTAGACAGTATTCTTGTGTGTTTCATTTCATTTTATTACATTGAGGTTTATGCTATGTTAAAGGTTAATGCTAGCATTACTGCCTTCACTGTCTGAGTTTATTGAAAGCCTTAGGACACATAATTTAGTAAAAACTACTTGTGGGGAAGAGCA
>VXAY01001422.1:193299-233373 GCA_013399855.1 Oxyruncus cristatus | reverse complement strand
GGGGAAGAGCAGATTCAACTTTTTTTCAGTGTAAGAAATTAAAAACAGATAAAGAAGGGGAGTTTTTTAATAAGTAAGCATTGCAAACACAGCAGCAGGAGATTGCAAATACTCATGAAATACTACCTTTTCACAAGTGGTCAGTGGAGCTAATGTAGTAAATCCTCATTTTGTGAAGAGTCAGTGACTCATTTTGTGATGATCAGTGTTAAAGTTCTGCAGAAGAAAATCAGGTTTCACTTTCTAAAAAAAACAGGTTGCTAGCCCTCATGACTGCAGAGAAATGCTTGAAAAATTAACCCAAAGGCACAAAAGGGCTGAAAAGACAGAAGCCAAAGCTGTCTTTTCCATAAAAATGTTACAAGTTTTGGGGCCCTGACTCATGCATTTTGAGTATTTTTGTCTTGCCAATACATTTGACTAATGGAAGGTACTGGTTCAGAATCTGAAGGTGGATGCCAATTAGGTTGAAAGTGAAAATGAAATTATAGGAATTATAGTCCATGATTGTGAGGTAAGCAAGTAGTGACAGTTCCAAGAACGTGACAATGGATTTCAAAAAAGAAGCAGTTCATAACACTCTGGAATCAGTTAGATATGGTGTTAAGGGAAAGATTTTCAACCAAAAATAAAAATAAAAAATGGAATTGCAGGGCAACTCATAATTTCCATGATGCAGAATAGCAAGAATAGATGTGAAGAAAGGTAACTACACACAAAAAGTACATATATATATATGTGTATATATATATGCCAATATGAAAAATATTCAGTAATCTGATGTTAAAAAAGAATCATACCATCAAAAATGGAAGCACAAGTGTATAAATCAGGATAACATTAAAAGGGGAATATGAATTTAGAAGGGAAAAATAGATATGCAAATGAAAAAAATCACTTGAAGCTAGTGAGTGATTATCAGATACAAAAATAAATGGATTTCCTACTTGTTGTCAAGAAAAGATATTGTGACTAAATGGGAAAAGTAAACAAGTAGCAGATTAAAAAGAAAAAACTGAAAAGGTCCATTCCTTTTTAACAGCATTCTTGAAAAGCGAGTTTGACTGTGATGAAATGTTTAACAAATAGAAAATGGGCCTGAATGAAGAAAGATTAAAGATTATGCAGATACAGGTATTTGAGATAACAAGTTCTGATTAAAAGTGCTATAGTTAAAGAAGGCACCCCAAACCATTTCTGAGTCATTGACAAGTATTATGGAGGATTCACAAAGGAAGAATCGAATCTCACGACAGTAAAGCAGCAAATACAGCATCTGTGTTTTAAAAATGTTAAGCGTATACAGCGGGTTTAATGCTGGGAATTACAGCCACTTTTGGTATCTGAAAAGATAGTAGGACAGATTATTAAACAACTCATTTGTAAACACCAGGAAGATAACACGATTGTAAGAAACAACCAAGAGATATATCAAGATCGAATAATGTCAAACAAATCTAATTTCCTCTGCTCTAGATAACTGACCAAGGAAGCAGAAGACACTGAAGATTTTTATCTTAGTTTGGTAAGACATATAGCCACGTGAAATCTCATAAACAAATTATAGGAAAATGGTGTAGAGCAAATAAATATGTGTGGCACTTATGGAGATGAAAACCTTTCTTCAGAGTAGGTATCACTTTCTAATTGATAGCCTTGGTGGGCTACTGAGGTATGATCCATGTAATAGTAAATAATAGTAATAGTAAATAAACAGTAATAGTAAATAATAGTATTAAAGAAAAATTGTGTTCGTGATTATGTTCAGAACATATAATGGCAACTCACAGAGATGTTTTATAAGGGAATTCAGCAGAACTGTTAAATTTCTATACATTCTAAAAAATATTATAAATTCATTAAAATATTTAAAAATGTACTGATGAATTTTCATCATATTGAATAAGGGTGATACAGTTTAATTTGTAGCTAGGAGAAACAAAAAAAAGGTATCAGATATAAAGACAATGAAATGGACATGCAGCAAGAAGAGCTATTAAAGGAATTACCAGAAACATATATTCTAGACTGTTTTAGTACTTTCAATCTTGTGTCAGAACAGTGGGCTAGATTCCTTTGTGAAACGGTTTTGCACTTTATTTAGGATTCTCTTCCCTAACAAAAAATAGAGTTCTTTATGTCTAAGAAGCTTTATGTTTTAAGTGTGGACAAATTGTCAGCAAAATTGATAACTCATTTTTTCTTTATAGCATTTTTATTATCACCCCCTATGATTAGTTATTTGTTCTAGGATAAATAAAGTATATCAATTCTTAGTAGATATTAGATCACTGAGATTGTCTGAGTTGGTTACAGCATGGGGCTAATAACACCAAGGTCACAGGTTTGATCCCAGTACAGGCCATTCACTTATGAGTTGGACTTTTGATAGTCCTGGTGGGTCCTTTCCAACTCAGAATATTCTGTGTGATTTTGGACAAGTACAGGAATATAATACACCTTTGTAAATAGAAGTATGAGATTGCAAGTGGGACTATTTATCAAGTGATGTGAGAGAAAGTTGAAAGGCTTTAAGTTAAAGTTTAATAATGTCTGTTGACAGTTAACAACAGGAATACAGCTTCATTCTGCTGAAAGTCAAACAAAACTAAAAATAATTTAAGTATAATGTATAAAAGGATTATTTAGTCATCTTTCTTACAAGTAGATGATCACCTCTTCCATATTTTTACTATTCCTACTCATAAGGAATAGATATTTATAGAAAGTCAGAGGAATGTGTGAGAAATGAGGAGTTACAAATAGAAGTAGTCCTCACCGTGATAGCAAGGATAGAAAACAATAATATCCTAAAAATCTCTATAGCTATTTATAGTATTTCCCAACACTGTATAGTTCATATGTAGTTAATACCAATCTAGAAAGGTATATTCAGTCAAGTGGTTGTTTAATATTAACTATATATACTCTCAACAATTTTTTAAAAGGAATAAATGAGTACCAGTTGATGGAAATGAAAGTATTAAGAAAGGAGATATTAAAGGGGTATGAATATTGATAATAGGAAAGTAGCCAGGAGTTGGGCACCTATAGCATAGGAAGAAGGATAAGATGAGCTTATATAAAATAGAAAAGTATAAAAAAGGGCTGGAATTCCTCTCCCAGTACCTCATCTGGAACTTCTATTCCCCTGTAGATCAATATATAACTCTTTGAAAATCGGGAGCACAAAATTAAGTTTACTTAGATTTACATAGCTACTAGCTAGAATGCAAAAGTGACTCAGACTAGCTGACTGGAAGTGTGAAATATTTAAATCAGGAAGTGAAATTGGAAGTTTTAGAGATACCTTGTAAGTAGAGTTCCATTTAGAGTAAAAGTCAAGGCATTTAACATAGAAAATGTACAGCTTTCTGATAAGCAGCTTCCAGAAGAGGTATCAGACAGAAAGCTACAGCTTGTCTATGAGCTTGTAGCTTCTAAAAAATAAGTTACTTGTTTAGAAAGAAAAAAAATGAGCTCAGAAGTGTGGCAGAGAGAACTCTGTGTGTAGCGGGGGTATAAAAGAAAGAATAGTTTATAAGAATTCATGCCAATGCTCTCGAGAGTTCTTAGAATGACTGTAATGACCATCTACTAAGTCATTCATGAATCCATATTTGCCCTTGCAATTCCTAACTATATTAACATCTATAGCTCACAAGCATAAATATATTACATTAACATCTAATCACTATAGCTCCAAAGCTGTATCAGAAAAAGTTCACACGAGGAAAAAGAAGAATCATAGTATAAAAAGGGAAGGTGTATGTAACTTTTAACTTGTATAAAGAGAAGAGAACTTTTAACTTCTATAAAGAGAAAACCAGCTGAAATAACTAAAATGTTTAATTACAAAAGCTAACTCAGAGTAACCTGTACTGTACTATGCTTGGGAAAACTACAAGTCCTAAAAACTAGGAAATCCCACGTTCCTAGACCACAGAGTATTTTTTTTGTTTATTTTCACTAGATGTAATGGCAATGTCAAGATGCACTTCTTCAGTCTATCTCTGTAGTATAAGTACCAGCTATCTGAATGCTGAACAACTCTGAAGAATTACCATTTTGTTACATTCTGCTTCATCATGCTTTCATATTCAGAACTAACACTCTTAGTCATTATTAAATAACTTTACCTCATTCATATAATATGCATTTTCTACCAGTCCCCACATCAAGGAGATCTCTACACTCTCTTGACAAAAGCTGTGTGGCACAGAACTGGCGTGAAAATTATATGATACTGATATACATATGTACCTTCATCTATCTTCTTGCGCACACAGGGAAAAGGTTCATTCCTTCTAAAGGAAGATGTTTCTGACTTCTTAATCACTTTGCCACAGTCTCAGCTCTAGCAAATTCCTTCAGTGAATCCATATTCTTCACTCACATTGCTAGGTAGATGGTGTACTTGTAGGTAAGTTCAATTATCCATTGCAGGAAGAAGAGACGGCAAAAGGAAGAAAAAAATGCTTCTTGGTACCTAAAATGACTTTTACCTCTCTTCATATTAATTTTTCAAAAATATAAGTTTTGTGAACTCATGTTTTGTGAAACAACAGATAAAATTTTTTGGCACAGATTATTTCTTTGCTTGTTTGTTTGTTGTTGTTGTTTATTTTGCTTTCAAACAGTCTATTTGATTATTTCAGTGTAAAGAATGTAACAGCTGGTTATATTCTTGGCCCACTTGATCACATATAAAATGTGTAGCATTCCCAATTGTATCAATTGACAGTTGAATAATATTCTGAATTGGCTAAAATTATATCATCATTCTGCCTGAGGCATATAAATGATCCTGCAATGGTATGCATATATTATGATAAAAGTAATTTTTATTCCGGGAAAGAATCAAATAGATAATGGGAGTGGTGAACCTATTAATCAATTTCAAGCAATAATTCACAGTTCAAGTATTGGAGACAGAGAAAATTGTTTTATAGGTGCAAATACTAAGAAATGGATTCCTCATTAACATTGTCTAATCTTTTTAGTCTGACCTACATCATTTATCTGAACTGCATAATTTAAAGGTCAGGCAAATCTTCCATTTTTCAAATAAGAATACAGACCTGAACTTTCAGAACTTCAAACAGCCAAAAATCCATCTTGGACAGTAACCAAAGCTCTTGTCAGAGTGAAGTTTTTGATTTACAGATGCTGAAATCTGTTCCCAGTCTCAAATTACCAGGTTTTACTGTCTTTATAAGAAGGGGTCTCTTAAGGTAAACATTTCCTGAGCCAAGAAATTGTGTTCTCTTTTAGACCTTCATCTGATAATTCCAATGGCCGAGATCTCGTGGCAGTTTGTGTTGTGTTCAGCAAGATGTCATGTTTATCGGAACTATAGAAGGCATTTATGACTTCATACACTGTGATCTCTTTTGGGATTATTACTGAAATATACGTCATTAAATCACCTTCAGCCAATTGCTGCATTTGTGGCTTTGGGGTATCTGCCAAATAGCAGAGCCTTAGTCTGAATGTAGTTTCAAATTATTTGGTTTCACTCTGAGTGCTCCCAACTAACTTGCAAGAAAAAAACAATACACAGAAAATAAATTCTGAGGTTTAAATTTCTTAGTCAGATTCCTAATAACAATAAAATGTGTTTTAGATACGCAGACAAAGTCTGCTTCTAAAATATGCCAAGTTCGTTTCATGTATAATCTTTATAGGTTTCATAAACTGAAAAGCAAAAAATCTGTTCTCTAAATTTACCAAAGAAACACACTTTACTGCTGTGACTTAGATATTATTCTGTTTGTGAGATAATAAATTATTAAATTAACATTTTGATAACATTGAAGGCATAAATCATGAGACTGGTCAATGCGATATACTCACCACACATTTGGTAACACTGGAGAACTGGAAGCCAAGATTTTTATGCCTACCTCTCCGATGAGTAATACCTTTTATGAGAGGCAAGATCAACAAATCAAAGATATAACATTCTTTTTGTTTCCCTTTTTTGTGCCATCCAGGCAGCAAGAGCAAATTACCTCTCAAATATGTTTTTGGTTCTCATGTGATTTGATTTCAGAGAAAAGATTCTCCATTGTACTGATAAGTATCTCTTTATCTCTTTATCTCTGTATCTCTACCTATGAAGGAGGTTACCTCCAGAAATTCTTCTCAAAGTAAAATATTTAATGATTCTTAGATGAGAAACCATAGTGAAAAAATACAATAATTTTGAAAAGAAGCTTAATTATCAAAACCAATAAAGTGATCACTAAAAAGATTACTTACGAGTATAACTTTAACATCAATGTAAATTGTCATGATTTTGAAACAGCTGATGGAGAAAATAAAGAATTAATGGAGAATAAGAAAAATGTATGCAGTGTTTAAAATTGTGTAAAAGTTGATTCTCTCTAGGAAGTGTCACCAACTTAAATATAGTCACGAGGTTTCTATCAACCTGACCTTAGATAACTAAATGTTCACCCAAGTTACAAGGATGGTCTCTACAGATGCTATTACTGATTGTCACTCAGCCTGTCATCTGACCCATGGAAGAAAATGTCTATCATGGATAAATAGGATCTAGACAACTAGTTTAATCTAGTTGTTTAATTCATAAACGAAGTTGAATGAAACGGGTGCTGCACGTGCTCCACATGCTACCCAATTTAGTCAATATAAACCATATGTGTCCCTTTGCTTTCTCCAAGGTTCAAGAGATATGCGTGTTGTAACAAAAGAGAGTACAACTGCAATAAAACAGCACCTGATAAAATATCCTTGATAATTCAAGAATGAAAACCCCAATACTTTCTTCTGATCTGTAGGAGAGGAACTGAAGCCTTGAAACAGTGCCATAAGACAGTGAAAACACTCTAATGATGCATTAGTCAGATTAACCAAAGTTTTAAAAGTCTGACAAATGAAATCCTTACTTTTATTTTATTATTTTGGAAATCAATATTTTTCTATAAAATTATTTGATTCTTGTTGTTCTTCTCTTTAAGTCATGTATTTAATATATACTTGGATTTCTTCTAGAATTGGTTGAAAGACCACTTGCTTTCCTATAAAGTAAGTTTCAAAGCTGTTTCCAATTATTACAAGAAATAGAAAACTAGATTAATACACCTTATAGCATGTTAGTAAAACAGTGAAACATATTTTCTAATGATACTTCTGAATGTGACACAATGAAAGCATTTTTCTACAATCCCCATAATAGTAAATCCATAAGCATACTATTTTGAGGAATAGATTTCCTTTTAATTGTTTTACTATTAGCTTAGATTTACAGAAGAATCTCTAACAGAATTCATCCATGGGAACTGCTAACTGTAAACAGTTTTAGGTAACAAGCAGGTAAAGGATGAATTGATGTAATTAGATGAAAATAGAAAATAAAAATCTTAAATTTCCTCACATGATATCTAGCATTTATTCAGGGCAAGAAGTAGCTTACTGCTAGATCTTTGTGTTTAAATAAGATTAAATACATTTTTCCTCTTTCTCTGTCTTTTTTTGTTTTTATTTGTGCATACAGTCTGAACCATGACAATGCAGGTTGATAGGTTACTGAACTGTCAAGATCCACACCACCTCCTCTGCTGATTGTTCTCATCTTAGCTGAACATGTATAACTATAATCTTTGTGAAGACTTCATAATACTCAGACTTCTCCTGTTTACAGCGCAGTAACTACAGTGGGAAAAGGTTGACACTTTTCAGCTAACTCTAAAATTGATTATATTCCAGCTTCTAAATTCTTTCAGTTTTTCTGTCTTCACAGTTTAAATGCTTACAGATTTGTTTACCATTCAGATTCTTAAGAATGAGAAAGACTTCCTTCAGTGTCCTTAAATTGCATTTTGTCACATTTGAAAACAATGGCTGAGCATTGAGTAAGATGATATCTTGGATCAATTTGCTTCACTGACATCATCTCAGGTCTCCTTTTTGTCCCATGTATTTCAGGTTTTTTAATCCAGTTATTTGTCCATCTTTTTAGTTTAATGTATCTTTCTGGTAGATATTTATCCTGGAAGCTTTGATCACTAACTGCCTTTTACTGTGTCTGTATTTTGCACTAGAGTTAGAGCCAGTAAAATGATTAAGGGATTGGAGTATCTGACATGTAAGGAGATGCTGAGACAATGGAGACATTTCAACCTCAAAAAGAGAAGGCTTAGGTGTATCCATGTGTATAAATACCTTATGGGAGGGAGATTCAAGAAGATGGAGTCAGGCTTGTCTCAGTAGTGCCCAGCAAAATACAATTTGCAATATAAGAAACTCTACTTAAATACAAGAAAAAACTTTTTTTTTACTCTGAATGAGGTCAAACACTGGAGCAGGTAGCCCAGACAGATTGGGGAATCCTTATCCTTGGAGATCTTCAAAACTTTGTGGTACACTGCCCTGACCAATCCACTCTAGCTGACAAAATGATCCCCAGAATTCCCTGCAACCTCAACCATTCAGTGGCTCTGAGATAGTTTCCAGGAGAGTTCTTTGGTCCTTAATGAGTGTTCCTGGTCAATTTCAATATACGTGAGTGAGGATGGATAGACTTAGTATCAAAGAAGATCGCAATTTACACACAATTTTTAATTTTCATTGACAATGATCGCGACTATTAAAGCTTAGGTAAATTTATGTTTAGATTGGTAATAATATTGTAATCACTATAGTTATCATTATATTGTAATTTTTGCTCCAACCTTAAATGCTCTGGTGAGACTCTTCTTGTATACCTTTTTGTAAAATGAGATATCTTTCTTCTGGAGACGCCTATTTACCTACACTACTGCAGATGCTAGTCAGGAACTATCCTAGACAATATATATGCTTTATATGTCCAAAGTTAGGAGAGATGAATTATTCCTAAACTACTCTTAGGAAAAAAAAAAAAAAAGGAAAAAATTATTAAAAGATAATCAAATTACTGTATAATTCAAAAGGCAGATTCATTAATACTATTTGGAAATACAAGGAAATATTTTTGCAGGTGCATTCTGAAGCAATATATTTGTCTTCTTAAACAACCTTAAAAAACCCTTATATATAATTAATACCACAATATGGCATAGGAGGTAAATTTTCTTGTAAATAAGAAACATGTCATGAGACATTTTTCTTGTCAAAAAAAGAAATATAAATCCCTTCTGGAGGTACGGAAAAGAGAATTTTAATTACATTAAGCTGTGTGACAGTTTGCACTTGATAGCTTGACTTTTAATTTCAGTGGTTACTCACAGAGTACACCACATTTGCTCAGCCATATGACATCTTATTTCTATCACAAAGACAAAGTTATATTTTCTTTTGCAAGGTCAAATTTCTGAGGAGCAGTACTGATAAAATTAGCTTGGCATCGAGCACAAGAAACTATCATGCTGTGCTAACCACTATTAGTAGAATTCGTGTGTTTTTAATGTAGCTGATAAACTATGTAGTGACTGAACTTGTTCACAGCCTACTTCCAGATTTCCTATTTAGTACTTTTAAAGAAAGATGAATGTAAAAGAAAATTCCTGTAAAATTTTTTCCTTCTCTCTCAGGAGAGCTCTAAAAATCTCCCTCTGTTCTTTTTTCTTTTCTTTTCTTCTCAATAAACTAGATTTTGCTAGTCTGTATCTGATTTAATCCAAAATTTTTTTGATTGTATTCTTGGTATTTCACAGGCTTTTCATAATTACAAAGAATTTCTGGTCTTCATATGTATTTTAGAATTTTATCACTATTAAAAAGGGTAACTTTGAATGTTCTTTTTGTCAAAGCTTTTGCACAAATGTTTTTTCCTTAATAAATATTAATATTGCTATTGTTTACAATCAGAGTGAGCACTGTTAGTACAGCACATGAGGAGTCAAAATGTACAGTCTAAGTATCTAGATGCCAAGCTGTCTTCTGTATCTTACCCTTTTTTTTTTTTTTAATTTTCCCTTGTGCATCAGAAGCAACTTTTTGTCTAGCAAGACTCCCAGACCATTATCTGTTGAGCTGCTTTCCAGCTAGCCTCACAGTTTATCCTGGTGCCTTGGATTGGTCTTGCCCAGTCATGGGACTTCATATTATCCTTTTCTGAACTTTGTCAGATTCCTGTCAGCCCATTTCTACAGCTTGTCAAGGTCACTCTGAATAGCATCACAACCATCTGGTGCTACCACTCCTTTCAGTTTTGCATCATCTGCAAAATTCCTGAGGGTGCACTCTGTCCCATCATCTTGCCGTGAATGAAGACGTTAAAAAGTACTGGGCCCAGCAGCAGCGTCTGGAGTACACTGAGAGTGTCTGGGATTCAGATGGATTTTTTGGTGGTGATAAATGAGCCTCTGAGGCCAGAATTTCACTTTTCAATCCATCTTCAAATCCAAATCACTGTGCTATGTCAAAATAGCTTTTACTATCATATCACTAAAGACCTATTAAAACATTATATATAAAATCTGCTTCAGTACTTACAATGAACAGCAAGACTAATACATTTTAACTTTTGTCAAAAGATTGTCTTTTTTTCCCTTACATGTAGAGGTGCTTTCCTGTGCCAAATTGTTAAAACTGTGTTGTTTAAGCTGTATGATACTATGGCTAAAGAATACAAGATCATCCCCAGAGTGCAATAGACTACCTAGCCAAAACTCATACTAAAGGGTTGTGACAGTAGTACAAAATCTGTTAAAATCATACCTTTTTATTTTACCTCTGAAATTTACCACTTGGTTTTGAATGGTGGAAAAAGATGCTACACATATTTCTTCAAAATAGGCTGATCCTCCTAAGTGCATTGGAGGAAACACAAATAAAAGACCATTGCAGAGCTTCAAGATTATAATCAAGACCTTCTGCAGATGTTGAAAAATCCTCAGAAACAAAATATTATTTTTATTATTCTGGGAAGCAGTGCTTTCACAATCTACCTGACCACTTTCCAGACATCTCTTTCCTTGCGAAGAATGCAATTTATGGCCCACTGAGTTATTTCAGAATGGCATTTGAACACTCCTTTAGAAGTATTGAGTATGTTATGACTACACAAAACACTTGAACATGACATGCAAAATACAGGGAGTGCCTTAAACTGTTCACAGATCGTGAACAGTTACATACAAATTTTATATAAGGAAAATAACTTTCTGAAGGAAACATGAAAGTTAGATTTATTTTCTCCCACACCTACCCTTTAGACAGAATAACAGAGAACAGAACTCTTTCCAAGACTCATAGCTGAAAGCTACTTTGGCATAATCAGTCACTTCATTCAAGATCCTCCACATAGGAGTAATACTAAAAGGTGTTTCAGTAACTTTTTATGGTCTGAAAATCACTGGTACAAAACCTGAGCAGAAAAGTCCCATTTCCAAAAGCAGAAAATAGAGGAACTGAAAGGCACTGCTACCTTGCATAGTGACCTGATTGGGAAATGCTGAAGTGTGAATCAGAAAGACTCAATGGTATGAGGCTGAAAACCAGTCAGCTCTGAAACATGACTTGATAACTCACAATTCAACTGTAAGAGTAGATGGATGTCTGGAGTTAAAGTTCTACTAAGCCCAGCTGTGAGAACCACTGTTCATTTTACTCAGCTTACAGGATTACTATCATTCAGTCAAAAGGTAGACACTGTACAGATATTTAGAACAGGTCAAACGGTTGATTCAAAGCTAGAAATTCTTTTGTTGATGATTGTTTTCTTACCCTGACATTATTTTCTATTTGCCTGCTAGAAGAAATCAAGCACTAATGGTAGTAGTGCTAATTGTTATTTGGTGGGAGATAGCTCAGCTTTTTGATTAAGTGAAAATGAAATATTAAATTCTCTTGTCCATCATTTTTTCAAATCCCTATAAAAGCATTTAAATTGTTAATTATGCGAAAAGACTATTTCAGTATTTATAACTTATCCTGCAGTCATATTCCTGTACTTGACAATAAAGACTTCTTGTATAACTGGATGATCAACACCCACTCTCTTCAGGAAAGCAGATAAGCTTTTTCATGTCAAAACAGTTAATTATAAAACTGATCATGTTGCTTTAGAAAAAAAAAAGAAGAAAGCTTAAATTTTATCTTGAAAGTCTTACACATAAAATAGGAAATAGACATGTAATTTAGGGGGAAAGTAACTTGGCAGTTCAAGGTAATTAATGAGCTTCTTATACTCCCTAATGATGAAAATGACTACAATACTCAGAAAAAAATATATTTAATATGCTATAAAAATATGGCAGATAATGAAAAGCCGCTTCTAAAACATATGCAATTAGTAATTGTGGTTTCATTTCTGTTCATGGATTTGCAGTTCTGAACAGTTGAGAAAATAATCACGTAAAATAAATATGCATAGTAGAGTTAGGTAAATATAGTGTTCTTTTTGTTCAGTAAAATAATATTTTTTTTCCCCACATTTTTTTGCACTGCCATTTTCATGCAGACGCATGAATACAAAATCAAATGAATTAAAATGGAGTTTTCAAAAAGAATTTATTTGTATTCCATGAGAAGAAGATGAGGGTTTTTTTCCTCCAGGTAGTTGAACTGGGTAATTGGGGGTCATATTAAATCTGGGATTGCCGTATTTAATGTGATGCAGAATGTCCTCTAGGGAGGATAGGGGAAACTTGCAAAGTTATGGAATGGTCTGAATTTACTAGAGAACTGTTGTGATTTTTTGCATGTTACCAGTAAATGTAAGGAAAAGGTACATTGCAAATTTCAGATATATAATTGTGTTCTATGCTGAAAGTTGGGAAGAACTGAAAAAAAAAAAAAAAGCTGCGAGATGGGGGCAAATGTGCAATT
Organism: Oxyruncus cristatus; assembly: GCA_013399855.1. Lineage (NCBI taxonomy): Eukaryota > Metazoa > Chordata > Aves > Passeriformes > Cotingidae > Oxyruncus > Oxyruncus cristatus. Next base: position 220,593 of record VXAY01001422.1, on the reverse strand, counting down.
ATGAAAAGTATTAGAATTGAAGTTTTTACATATTAATTCAACACATAAACAAAAAGGGCACCCAGAGGAGGATATTTTCAAGAGTTAGGGCAAGCTAGAGATTCTGTGTGTACTGAAAGAAGAGTTGGAAAAACTGTTACTAAGGGAAATTCCTAAACTGAAAGTCCAAGAAACAGTATGAGCACAAAATACTCTCTAGCAAGAATTCCAAGTCAGTATTGGTCCACTCATATATGTTGTGCATCATAATGTTTTCTGTCCCAGCCAAGAACTCGATTTACTGGCATCAACCTTTTGATTCCATTTGCATACTGCCTGCATTCTCGTAGTATGCATTTGGATTACATAAAGATTGCAGTTCTCTTCTAAGGTAAATGGGTGATAAAAATGGGACACCAATTGAGAATGAAAGTGCCATCCAGTTACATTTTTGAAGAAGTAGCTGCAAACTAAACTCATCACTATTAAAACTTCAAGTAATGAAAAAATGCATACTACAGTAATGTCGTCAGTGATTACACTTACTGCAAAATTCCAGTCATAAGAGATCTTCTAGAGTAGTATAGAGTTAAAGTAAAAGCTGACTACTGTGCAAAATGCTTGATATCAAAATCAAGAATGTATGTCTACCTGTTTAACAAAGAATTGGCTGAACTTTACTTTGGATAGGAGATCCATTGTTCTGTTAAGAAAAAATTAAATATGCTTTGGATGCAGCTAAAGGATATTTAGCAAAGAAAAACATAAAAAATGAATACTGATCTTGAGTTCTTACCTGAAGGAAAGCTGTCACAAGTATAGGCATTTGAAATAATAGTGAAAAAGCTCTATTTCTAGACTACTGAAAAACTTAGAATGGGTTTTGGTAGAATACCAGGGCTCTAGCCCACACAAGGAGAACAAACAAGCCTCATCTACCACTGGTTTAGGTGTAGGCATCTTGTAATCGCATCATGTGGATAGAACTGGTTTATTTGAGCAAAGCTAAGAACAGTGAGCATTTTAGAAATGAGGAAGAATTTGAAGATGGTGAAGAAAAAGTGGCAATGATGAAAAAGATGAAGAGGTATACAACTATAAAGACAATAGCAACAGAGCTCAAGATTAAAAACAGACTAACTTAACTGTTACTTACAGATAAGTAACAAAATGGGGGTTTCTGCATACATTATTTGGTATCTTTGTCTGATGTTTTCTCCTTGGTTTGATAAGATAGCTGTTTTATGAGAACATTACCACCTTTTGTTTGCTCTGATCCAGTCACCCACTAGGGTAATTTGTTAGCTACAATATTTTTACTAAGAAAACAGAGAACAAGTATTCTCTATTCAGAGTCTTATATTCACGGATCTCTTTCACTATATGCCATACGATGAATACAAAGTGAATTACCCTTTAGGCACTGATCATCTCTGCCCATGTTCTTTCTGTTTTTGTGGATTTTTGCTTTTTTTTTTTTTTTTTTTTTTTTAAATAATACACAACAAANGGATTTTTTTTTTTTTTTTTTTTTTTTTTTTTTTTAAATGACATACAGACAGAATTAAACATAATTCTCAAAACAGGTGTACATTAACATTTACAGCAGTATATTTTGGTTTACATTTTTGTAGGAATGAGGCCTAAAGCCATGAGATACACGGTAAGGGGATTTCCACGAGAAAGGGATTAACATGGGCATGCTAGCCTGCTGATGGAAGTGACAGGCAGAGGACAGATAACCCTTATCGCTGCCTCACTGGGTGGAAGAGGGAGTGATATGATACCAGTGTGTCACGGTTCTGTTTCACCCTTACAGAGGACCCACAGCTTTTGTAAACAACTCTCTATATTCCCTCATTCACATGTAAAATGTCTGCCCCCCCTCACCATTAGGACAGCGACAACTGGATATTTGACTACAATCTCAATTCTGCTTCACCCAAGAGTGTAAATTTGACATTTGAAACCCTCCATGTCAGAGGATGAGAATACGACCCCACTTTGCATGCAAGTTAACAGGCTTGCTCTCCTCCTGTCCCCAAAGCAGGGATGCCTCTTTGGTAAGATTTGTACCTCTATGTCAGATCACACTCAGGTGAAATTAAGCTTGATAGATGGCAAAACTAAGCTTAACTAATTACCAATTTGTTGTTTGTTTGTGTTTTTTTAATATATATATTTAGTACTAATGCAGTAAGGGAAATTTCAAAGTTGTATTTCTTTTGCTTCACTAAACCACACTCTTGGTGCATCTGTGACTGTGAAAGTTCTTACTGAATGCAAGCAGGCTGATAGTGTCAAATAGTTATAAGCAGAAATTAAGCGCAGCCATGCCCAACCCCTGTCACATTTCTGTGCTCTTAATGCAACCATTTTGGAATTAAAAAGGAATTGTCCTGTTTGCCTAACATCATTTATTTTAACCTATTTTTTTAAATATATATGTACATATTGTTGGAGACTGAGTTTAAGCATTATTACTGATAAGTATACTGAAACTGAATGAGTTCCACTAACCTTAAACTGGCATCATGGGCAAGGTAGATTTTAGAGGGACAGAGTGATAAAGAAGAATTTAGGTGTGTAAAGAGAATATCATTTGTACTACATCTGTACTGCAACCTAGTCTCATAAGAAGCTCATAAGTGTCCAGCTCTGCAATTAGAACCTTTTGTTAAATACTTTCCAAAGGCAAATGTACTGTATTTACTCATTCCTCTGTATATTCTACATCTTTTGAAAACAGATTGCCAATGTGAAAAACAGTGTGGTTTCCAATGTCTTCTTAACATTTTTAGGAATAAATAGTTTTATTAAATATTTAATCAGAGTGTTGTATTTTGTTTGGATTGGCAAAAACTGATGAAATAGTAGAATATTACTATTAACTAGTATATTGCTTTAAATTGAATTCTGGAGAGTAATTATGAAAAATATGTATTAAATTTTAAAAACTATTCTAAATATTAAAGGAGTATAAATGCTTTATTTCTTGTCTTTATTTTTTGAGATGAAAAAATATCTCACGATTAAATTTCATGGTAGCACCCTGTGTTCCTCTGTTTTGAAAAACAATGTTCTAAAAAGGAAAAATATTCCAAGAGCTAACCGACTCCCTTTAGTAGATAACATTGTCCACAAGTCAAAGAATCTTCTGATAGTTGAAGTACTCCAACACTGAGCTTTTATAGTAGTGAATTTAGATTAGAGTAGTCAGAATCACAGATGTCGTGGTTTAGGAATGGTATTCCCCAGTTCAGTGCCTGCACCAAGATTCTTCCAAACCAGATGCCACTCACTCACTCCCGTCTTCCCTTCCTATTACCTGCTCCAGGGATGGAGTTGAGAACTGGAGGCACAAAAGGCAAAAATCACAGGCTGAGATAAGAACAATTTACAAGAAGCAGCAATGAGATAAGAAAAAGGAACAGTAACAGCAACAATATTAGTAACAAAGGTATAAGAAAAAGAAAATATTTACACTGAAAACACACGACACATAGCAACCAGCTCTTCCTGACCACGCTTTCTCCCAGATCAAAACTACGCCCTTCTTGGAAGTGATAGTCCCTTTCTCCTACTTTGGCAATGATGTAAGGTGATATTGAATAACATTATTCAGCTACCTCAAAAAATTGACCCTGTCCTTGGCTGAAACTGGGACAACAGACAAAATGAAGAAAAAGCAGAGTCACTTAAATTTGTCAATATAATAGATAGAACAAAATGAGTACATTAGTAACAACCTTGAACCCAAGTCTATCACGTTTGTATGATATGGAGGTCTAAAGGGGGATCTTTTAGGCATGGAATCCAACTTCACTCAGTGGCCATGTATTATGAACCATGATTGCAACAGAAATTTGAGGTAGATGGTATGTCCTGTTTAAGTCTGTGTCTTTCACGAGAATGGCTTAGGCATTGATAATTTAATATAAAGGATTTTAGTACACATTTTTCTTAGAGGGCAAGATAAAAGACCAATGCCTCACATGTCAGTTCTTTGTTGTTTGAAGGCAATATTAAATGTAATGCTTCCTCAAAAAGCTTAGTCCAGGTCCCATCAACAGCATTGATTTGTCATATAACTCATTTTGCAGTTTCTCAAAAGGCAAATAAAATATTTTTTTTCCTTTCTCCTATAGCTTAATTAAAAAGGTATCATAGTGAACAGTTACATAAAATAATCTAATGGGGAATTCAGTTGCATAAACACTGATGTCTAATGGCATTTGAGATGACACCATAGTACTTGAAATATGTACCTTTCTGAAGCAGCAGCTGGAAGGTACTCCCATAATGTCTGCATTTAGGGAACTGAATCCCTATCCTAAGACTTCATTTTCTTCTACCTTTCAACCTGATGTTCACAATTTTTACATCCTTGATGTATTATACTATTTCAAGTTATAAAACCTTCTAAGTAACTTCACACATTGATCTATTCCCCCCAAATGATAACTTCACAGTCTGCCCTTATCCTCCCTTCCCTTTTCCTCTCTGCCCTTCCTTCTACCTTTTCTTTCTTCTGCCCTCCTGTCCTTTCTCTGTAGGACAAAACTGCTAATATGGCCAGGAAGCCTAAGTTTTGTCCAAACCTTTAGATGAAGTTGCCAGCCTTTATACTCCATGTTCAAAAAATGGTACGGAGACCTTAATTTGTTTTGTCCTGGAGTATGTGTTGGATAAACTGACATATATTGGCATTTAGACACCATTTGTGTCTGTATTGTCCTCTTGCTCAGAGCTGTATGATAGATTATCCTCTACTAGCTGCTGTTACCATCAACTATTGATCATAACTTCAGACCATGTCTTTTTCTAAATAGTTTCTAGAAAATCTATCAGCTTAATATCCATGTTGCCTCCAGAGTAGCTGTCTGCAGCATATCAGTGAAGAATCTTAAGATCTTCCTGCTGATCTATTTCAAGTTACTTTAATCAACCTATGTTACCAGGTATTCTGTTTCATCTTTCTATTTCCTTAAGAAGGTGATCTTTCTAGATTAGTCATGAACAGGTAATTTTAATTCTGATGCTTGCTGAGATAGTTCTGCAACTGATATAATCACTTCCAAATTCACACACACAAAACTCTTCTTCACTTTTCTACAAAAAACCCCACATTTTTGTTTGTTTTTTCGTTCTCTAATTCATATACCTACATATACCACACATTTGCACTGCACTTGATTAGATAATTTTTTATACTCATAGCAATGAATGGATCCTACTAATGCAATACTTGTTTTCAACTTTCCTTTTACTTCATTTTTTTTATATACGGCAGAGTGCTTACTGGGCTCTTTTTTTGATTCCCTCAGTAACCCTGATGCATCAGTTTACTTTCTGGGACATCTCTATCTTAAGCACTTGCTTCCATTCTATGACATCAACAAACAGTAATTTTTCTCTTTTGTTGCATCCACTATTGCAACCTAAGCCTGATTTAAGGTGAAGCAAAGATCTGGCAGCAATTATCCTCTTTCTGTTATGCAGAATAGACTCATGCTGCTGACTGGTTATTATTTCCTGATTTAAAGAATATCATAATTCATCAAAATTCTCTGTTTTCTGTAAACTTTGTCTTCCAAATGATCTCACATACCATTTTCATCTTTCAAGGCTTTATTTTTGTTTCTTCTTGTTGTTATTTAACTGTAGAAGCAGCTCAGCCCAACACAGCCAGTCACTCACTCTCCGACAGTGGGATGGGAGAGAAAAATGGAAGGGTAAAAGTAGGAAAATTCATAAATTGAGAGATAAAGACAGTTTAGCAAGTAAAGCAAAAACTGTGCATGAAAACAAAAAATCCCAAGAATTTCATTCCCCACTTCCCATGGCCAGTTGTTCAACCATTTCCAGGAGAGCAGGACTCCATTGCCCATAACAGTGACTTGGGAAGACAAAGGCCATCATTGAGAACATCACCCCCTTCTTTCTTCTCCCAGCTTTAAATGCTGAGCGTGATGCCATATGGTATGGAATATCCCTTTGGTAAGTTGTCCCATCTATGTCCCCTCCCAACATCTAGTGCACTCCCAGCCTCCTCAGTGGTGAGGTGGGGTACGAGGAGAAAAGGACTTGACTAAAACACAGCCCCATAGCAGCCTCTTTGAAGAAAATTAACTATGTCCCAGTCAAAACCAGAACACACACTGAGTACACTTTTTCAAAAGTGTATTTCAGGGCAACTATGAAAAGACATATACGACAGAAATGAGTCAGTTCCTAAAACAACATTTCTGGTGTGAGATAAAACTCTCATGCTGAATAATTCTTGAAGTGTAGGCTCAGTTCTTCTCCTTGTATGACTATTTTATTATTTTCATTGATAAATAAAATGTCACTGGATTTCTCACCACTTTTTTTTCCTCATAAAGATTTTACATTATTAAAAACAATACTGCAATATTAGTTCTGCATCAAAATGTTTGTATAGTGTTTGTCACAGTCAAATCACTTAGGAAAGCAGATTACCTAGGAGATTTAAATCAAACTAAGTACAATAGACTGATGTGAAAATCTAGACTGAGATCAAAACTGGGGCTTTATGTTTCTTTTATGAATTTCAGAATTGAATCATGATATACAGGAAAAAAAGCAATAGAAATATGTTTTAAGATATACTAGAGACTCAAATAGCAAAACCTTTATCCTACAAATTCAGATTTTTGTCAAACTAAGAAGCATAATGTGTATCCTGTTCTGTCAATCACAGCAACTTTCCTTTTAGGCAAAAGAAATATCCTTATTGGCACTTTTTTTCTTCATTCCATGTGTAATAAATATACTGATATAAATGCATGTGTGTGCAACTGCCCACAGGTGTGACCTTCGCTCCTCATGACTGCAGTATGTATGTATGTACTTTTAGATTCATTTGGTTACAGTTAAATTTATTAAATATATGCATAAAATTTACTTGACAGTGTAGTTATGCAAAGTCTAAAAGTTTAAAAACTTTTTATTTCTCTTAACTTGGTTCAGGTAGACATATTTTATGTAAACAAAATTGATTTTGACAAATATCCTTTAAAAGCAAAGAAAAAAATAAATCAGTCCAACAATGATAACCAAATTTACATATAAACATATACATAGAGAAATATGGATTCTAAAGAGAATTTTCCTTTCAGGAACATAAAAGAATGCAATTATTACTAAATAGCTTATTATTTTCAAGATATGCCAGATCTCATACAAATGCCTTCCTCTCTTTATTCATTAATTATTAATTTTCACTTTGGAAAGAAATGTAGAACTGTATAGGAAAGAGAACTTCCTTATAAAACATATTGGTTTTAACTTCCTGCTTCAATTTAGAAAGATATAAAGGAGAGAAAAAAAAAATAAACACTGTACATAAATAATTGTGAATTGTTAAGGAAAGAATTTAATTCCAGATAATGTTTCAGGCTATTCAAAATACCATTCTCTTCTTTGTGAATAGACTTAGAAAAGAATAAATATGTCCTATTTTCAATTTCATTTTTTACTCTACTGCTTCTTTCTCTTGCTGTAATGTTTCACTCAGCTACTGCTGTTGGGATACGGTCATCCTAAACATGTTTAACAATAGTTGCATTTTTGTTCTTGCTTCTAAATAAACACATCTAAAGAAGTAAAATAATAAGACTGTAGTCACATGGTTTTTTGATTTTGAAAAACAGACTTATCTGCCCTTAGGCTAATCTGGAAACCACTGTGATTTTCCAGTTGAAAATGTGTCAATATTTTGCATTTGTATACATTCAGTTACGCATTTTAAAGGGAATTCTACGCAGCATATATAAAAGTAAATCTCTGAAAAACAGAGTTACCAATATCAGTTATTTAACCTTAAATTGGTTTAAATCATTTATTTGCAATTAATTCGGGGGGGGAGGTGGGTGTCTGATTCCAGATTTCTATTTGTTTAACTATTTGTTTTTGTGCCACATTCCACTAAGTGATAATGTTCAGTTGACAAATTCAGTCTTCCTACAACAATATGTATGAAGGTTTCTCCTCTGAGAGGAAGGTTTATCCTGTGAACTCTGTAGCAAAGTAAACATCTCATTACTTTCAGCTTAGATGCTAGTATGAAGTCTTCAAAAAAAGAGACAAGATTTCTCTTTCAACATTTCAGGTAAATGGAATCAGGGGACTCTAGTATCACATATCACCAGGTATTCAGCATTATTTAAATTACCTTTTAAGTATACAACTCCTATATAACAGTGAAGTTATTTTAAATAATTTATGATTCAGAAGAGTTAAGTATCTCCCTAGCAGTTTAACTCCCCTTGAATTAACTATACTAAAACCTAACAGAATAAAGTCTTACAATGGTCTTCCTGAACGAATTTTTAAGGTAGTAACTTCCAATGGCAAGGCAAAATATTCACAGTGCCTACTAATTACTGTGAAGAGAATACTTAGCCCTTGTTCTTTGCAACCAAGTGTGGCTTCTGCTTTACTTCTTACAACTGGTAACTCTCTGTTTGGACAGAGAATTGGACTCTGCACTTGCCTGATTTTGCTGCAGTCAATATCATGGCAAGTTTGATGGTTGACTTTGATGGAAGCAAAAATTAGAGCAGTGCTGAACGACACATTTATTTAATCATTAATATAAAATAATTTTTTAAAAAGCTTAAAATTGATGCATTTACAAGAGCTATCTTTCCATGCTCATCCTTCACCATTCTAAAGAAATACAGGGAACTGATTTATATTCAAATCTGAAATCTGTAGATAACAAACATGTTCAGAACTACTCACTTCTTGTATTTGAAATTGCAAACAAGACAGCCAAAACAAATATAATAAAATAAATATAATAAATATAATAAAATAAAGTTCCTATAACATAATCAGGGACATTTTAACATCATCACATGTAGAAAATTAATAATTAATTAAAAAATATTAAGAACTTAGTGGGAAGTTTTCTGTAGAGTTACAATATTTATTAACAGGAGAGGTCCATAGGTATGGTTTCTGTATGGTCCATAGACGTGAAACTATGGTAACTATGGAATCACTGAGCAATTCACTAGTATTTTAGTCTGTTCTGCCTTTATAGAATATAGAAGATAAGAGATAACCTGCTGACATTGTTACTAGGACTTTGTGAAATGACTGAACCCTAAGTATTTTCTTGTCCACCTCCATGGCAGAAAAAATTCCTTCCATTTTATGAGAGAGGCTGAGAAATGTGTATGTTGTCATTTTTGGGGACTGAAATGAAAGGAACTTCTCTTTTATGTTCTGTCACCTTTTGGAGGGTGTCAGCAGTCACCAAGTGAAGAAAGATATCTAGGCATGATAACTACATAACTAGCCATGGCTCAATTTATATTCTTCCAAATAAAAAAAAAGTTCCTAAAAACTCAGAATAAGGCTCAGAGTATTTGCGATGCAGAGGTATGTATCAGGACTGGTCATCTTTAAAATCATGCATTTTGGTATGCACTTTTTCTTATCTTAAAGTGGAAATATAAATAGGTCGGATAGTTGTTGCTCCAAAAGTGTAATTTTTCCCCATTTAATTTAAAAGGATTTGATAGTAGTAGTCTCAGATGTAGGTAATAACATAGTACAGCATGCAAAGCTAGGTGAAATTTATCCCCTTCTCTGACTCCTTATATTCACTATGTCCACCATCTGTTGCACCTGAACAGATTCCAGTTCCATCTCTTCTTCATAAACATTATGTGTTGGGGTTTTTTCCAGTGTTGGAAGGTCTCATAATGCATAACACTAACTTTTGGTGACTTCTACCACTAAAAAAATCTCTCTCTGACTGTGAGCTGACAGAAATACATTAAGTCTTTTTTGTGGCTTTATACTATTCTTATACAGAAAAAAATCTGAAGGTATTTCATTCCCATAAACTGGGCAAAGGATATAGAGTCAATAGGCTTGTCAAGAGGTGAGAAAAAGTCACAGCTACTCTGAGATGCATGATGGTTAGGAAAATCTTATCATGACAGAGAAAAACTTGACATTTATTTTTCACAGTGGCATTGGCACATGATGGCAATAGTAGCATGTGGAAGAATCACCAGCAAACGATTAGAACTGCAAATGTGACACAAAGGAGGTGTTTTGTGACAGAATTACTATTGCTATTGGAAGTTCAAAAGATAAAAGCCTGAAGAGTGACTTTGGTCCTCTTATTTTCATTCAGTTAGCCTTTCTCAAGATTTGTTTTCTTTGATGCACTATTTGTCTAAAAACATCATAGAACAACATAAATAAATCTTGAAAGATGCCCAAGAGATTATATGGATAATTCCCTTTCATGAAGAGGATCAAAATACTCTTCAAGTATTTGTTCATATTGAAAGGTACATCTTAAAATATAAATCTCTCATTCTGTTTCTTTTGCTTTACACACAGATTGATACATGGTAAAAGCTGCACAGATATATAGACATACATATATGTGTACTATAATATTGCACATCTTCTTCATACTCAAGCAATTATTGACCTAGTGAACTGCTCCTAATATTGGACTGTCAACATCAAATAGTACTAATAAAAACAGAAATTGTTTTCCATTATGAGATTATTAGAATATTGAGAATTTAAAAAACTTGTATGAGTGAAGACTGAGGATTTTAAAAACTTATATGAGTTCAACTTTAGTCAAAGGCATGTGTGCTAGATTCCAGTATCAAAACAATTTTTTTCCCAGAAGATGATGAAAAATAAATACCTATATCAAAGCCTGAATATTTATTTAGTTGAATTTGAGCCTTGTCACTTATTTATTTGCTGTTTTCTCATGCTGTAAATACTTCCCAGCAGTGTCTTGTCATCATCCAGTATATGACTGGTTCCTTTGCCAGCTCACTGGGGTTGCACCCTTTCCCTCGTGGTGAGGCTTATCTTAGTCATGTTGATGTTGTGTTTCTAAGTCTCTTGGAAGCCTTTCCTAGCTCTAAATCCAAGAAATAAACCACACATAGCAACTTGCTGCTACAGGACTGCCACATTCGTGGTACATATCCCATGGTATCCCAGGAACTCAGCCAATGCAGTTATTTTAAAAAGCAAAGTAGGTAATTTCATTTGAACATGCTAGTAAAAGCTGAAGTATATTAGAAAAGTTGAAAGAGTTTTAACAGAGATGTAATTTTGAACAATATTCAATATGTGGTAAGTGACATTGCTTTTGTAAGTTTGGTGCAGTAGTTGTTTTTCTTTAATTTCCATTATTGCTATGGGAAGGTTCTTGTTTCCAAAGATCCATGCACACTAACTAAATTCAGCAGCTGTGTGAAAGGTTAAGCATAATGCAAATGGATTCTGTGTTACTGTCTCAAGGACACATGATAGGGCAAAGTCTTCACAATCCAACCACAGACTAATCAATACTAAGCATGCAAACATTCCTACAGAATACAAATACAAGCCTAGTTTTAAAACCATTCCTTATTGAAATAGCTACCTCCTGCAATGAGATTACAGTAGCTGAACTCTTTGGATGCAACAGACCTGTCTGCCTTAGTGAAGATTTGTCAAGATACAGGAAACAATCCTTAAAATATTATCAATCTTTCTTTAAGATATATCTTGTACTTAACAACTACTCCCCTAAGACCAAAAAGACTAAATGGAACTTGATTTCCTAGCTCACATAAACATTTTTATGAGAATGATTTAATTAGAGAATGATGAGGCTCAAGTATTTTTAGTTCATGAAAATGGACAGCTATCTTATTCAGGAATATGTTTCCATTATACTACTATGCAAATAAGCAATTGAATAGCTGGGGATAAAGTTGTGTCATGCTTAGGGTAATGGAAATAGCATTGCACTTATGTTTGAATTATAATAGGATAAGGTAAGAGAAGCTGGTCTGAGCTGTTAAAATGTATCAATCCCTATAACTTAGTTCAACAAAAGTATTGGGCATTCAAGAGTTGATCATCTCTCACTTTCAGTATCTACAGTCAAAATTGCTATTCTTGGAATTTCAGTTTACTTTTTGAAGGCAGTTAAAACCTACTAACTCTTATGTTTTCAGCACTGGAGAACTTTAGGGATCAAAGTACTTCTTTATAGACATTTTCATAGGTCTGTTATTCATAACGACACACAAGCAGTTCAGTTTCTCCTTATATTTACAAATACAGTGAGATAACAGAAAGTATTTCTTCATCTGTGTGACCCTGAATCTTGATCTGGTCATCATTAGTTTGATCACATATTGAAAAGCAGACCCTGTACAAAAGCATATGAAAAAAGGAACAATCTGGCTTATTTAACTAACATGTTTTGACTATTCACCCAGGACACAGAATTCCAGTTTTCTCTCATAACACGCTTGGTATCTATGGTATAATTCTTCTGTAAAGAATGTTTGGCTCACCAAGTTATTTTGTTTTGTACAAAAAATTAAAATATCATAGAGGCAGAAGAACTCTAATGCTTTCTATATTGGTATTTCTCCAATTTGAAATTAGATATTCAGGAAAACAGAAATTTAAACCCAGGCATTTAACTAAAATATATTGTACAATATAGTCAGGAAAAAATTAAAATGCCACAGAAAGCCATACATGAATGAACAACACCGAATAAAAATTGTACATAGTCCTTATACATCCAAAGATTCAAAATAATGCAAAAATTGTAAAAAGTCACCTGAAGAAATAGCCACAAGATTTTAGACTTTCTATTGTTTCTCTGAAATTCGTTTACAAATACTACTTACTGGAAGACTGACCAGCTGTCTCTGAAATAGCTCTGCACTTCAGTGTGAAACATATGTGGGGCTTTGTCATTTGCTTTGCATTCTCTGATGTTGGTAGCCTGTGTGAGCTTTTTTATTTTGGCTTCCTCAGACCATCTTTTTAAAATATGCATTACTTATTTAGAACATCTTAAAAATGCATGTCACTGAGTTAAAAAACTGCTTCAAGTTCATAGCTGTGAAAAGTCAAACCAGGGATAAAGTCTAAGCTTTAAGTATCTTCAAAAAATTTGGAGAATTCTCAGCAATCTAGGAACATAAACTGATTAATATTTAACTATACAATAAACATGTGGAAAAAGGCTTTATTCTTGCTGTGACTACTATATGTGTGATATAAGCAGGCTCTGTGACAAGTACATAGAGGAGGAAGAGAGAAGTGCAGTGAAACTAAAGATAGCACCCTTTTTCATTCTTTTTCACCAAGCTGAGGGCAGAGACCAGATTGTATCTGCTAAAAAGGAAGTTAAAGGTGTCAGTGCTGAACTAGGTTATATAAGCCACCCTGAAGAACCTTTATATCAAATCAACCTTGAATGGAGAATAGATCTAAAGCTGAAACTGGTTTTGGTTCCCGCTTGTATTATGCAATCCTGAGATAAATGCAATTTAAAGCAGAATTGCAGTTATAACACTCTGTGAAACAATGAAGGGCATATGGTTAAACTGGTATACCTTTCAGAATGACAGTGTAGTGCAGCAAAGCACTTAGAGTTTTAAAATGTTCCATGGATGTAGAAGTTCAAGAGTGCCATGCGGGAGTCTCCTCTAACCTGCTAAGGTGACTCCGTCCCAGGTCATGCATCAAGCTTCAAAATGAACCTTTTCTGGCATATGAAATTTTACTGGAATAAATGTCCACACCCTTCTGTCTATAATGCAGATTAGAACAGCAGTCGCCTCCTGTGAAAAGGCGAAAAACAGTTTTCCCTTCACATAGCTTGCTGGAAAAGTCCAAATATATAGTCAAACTTAGAACATGTTCACTCGCTCAGGCTAATGGTCAGTAAAAGGACAGTAATCAAAGAACTTTTTAAGAAAGTGAAGGGATTTAAGATTTTCTCACCCTAAGATGATTTTGATTTTGCAGAAATAGTCTAAGGCTCAGTCTGTAGTCTGCTCTGCATAAAACTTGTCCTCACAATTCTTTTGCAAGCTATACCCCAGAAATCAATGTAGCAGACTAATATGCTGGTTCTGAGTGGTTGCTCTTCTAAGATGGTGAATACAGGCAGGAAACAGACAAAAGAACATTTCGTTCTCTGAAATGTTGCTGGATTTTTATCTAGCAGTTTTCAAAAATTACAGGAAAAGTACATGCACTTTGTCAAGGCTGATCTTGTGTCTAAGCTACTATTAAAAAAAGGGCATCAACCTTGCTGGGTCGAACCCTGATGTTAAATGAAAGACTTACACCTATCTTAATGGAAAGATATTTCTAAGAACTGTAGGAATCCTATCCTCAAGCTAAATGGGATATCATCTGCAGTGGTAGGCAGGTTTAGAAATCACATAAACTCAATTATTTCCCTGATCTTGGATTTTTAAGCATATATATCTTTTATCTTTCTGTTGGCATTTTGGCTAATGTAGATATCTCAGCAAACAATAAGCAGTGTATTATAAATCTCAAACTTGTTATTCCATCTTCCTAATGTAGTCTGCATTACATATAGTAATCTCAGCAAGTACTGGTAAAGATGTGTTTCTAGAACAGGGTAATTCACAGAATCACAGAATCAGATGGGTTGGAAAGGACCTCTGAGATCATCAAGTCCAACACCTTGATCCAACACCACCGTGGTTACTAGATCATGGCACTAAATGCCACATCCAGTCTCATCTTAAAAACCTCCAGGGATGAAGAATCCACCACCTCCCTGGGCAGCCCATTCCAATGCCTGATTACCCTCTCTGTAAAGAATTCCTTCATAATCTCCAACCTAAACCTCCCCTGGCAGAGCTTAAGACTCTTGTCCTACTGTTGGTTGCCTGGGAGAAGAGACCAACCCCCACCTGGCTACAACCTCCTCTCAGGTAGTTGTAGAAAGTGATGAGGTCTCCCCTGAGCCTCCTCTTCTCCAGGTTAAACAACCCCAGCTCCTTCAGCCTCTCCTCACAGGACTTGTGCTCAAGTCCCTTCACCAGCCTCGTTGCTCTCCTCTGGACCTGCCCCAGCACCTCAATATCCTTCCTGAACTGAGGGGCCCAGAACTGGACACAGCACTCCGGGTGTGGCCTCACCAGTGCCGAGTACAGGGGCAGAATCACTTCCCTAGTCCTGCTGGCCACACTGTTCCTGATCCAGGCCAGGATGCCATTGGCCTTCTTGGCCACCTGGGCACACTGCTGGCTCATGTTCATGTTTCCTTTTAGCCATTTAGGTTCAGATTCAGCTCTTCTTTTAGTGCATAACTTTTTGCTGAAACCTGCATGCAGCCCCACTTACAATTTATTTCCACTGTTTTCAGTCCAGCTCTTCAAACATGAGGAAGCTAAAGAACCCACAGGAAAACAGTGCTACATGTTAAGTTAAATCATTAGAAATGTAAATTGGTGTCACTTGTTTTTCACTGCACCTTTAGATCTTTAATTCAGAAAGTTTTTTGTTTTGTTAACTGTTGTTATCACATACCTAGTTTTGACAGAAAACATAAAGTAAAAGTTTAGCTCTTCTCTAAAAAATACCTACCAAGGTAGGTAACCAACCTAGGTTGCTCACATTGTTCTAATTCTTATCAGAACTGCAATCACAGAAATGAGAAAAAAGGCCTTTTAAAGAACATCAAAGTACTTGCAATGGGACCTTTTCTGTAAGCACGGTTGTCTTGCTGAGACAAAAGTCAGTTTCCTCTCAACTTTATATGAATTCAAAAGAGGACAAAAACTTGTCAATAAGTTGCTGTTGCAGAACTGAAAGTTGGCTTTGGGAAAGGTTTTTTCATACTAATTCTTACACTTCTTTTAAGAAAATGGTTTTATTTTTTTCATGGCAGTCATTTGGAGAATCCAGTCAGTCCAAACAACTGTTAGCATCTGGTAGGCTTCCTCTTTTAGATAAGCAGATCTCTTGCTGTAGCTGAACCCAGGAAACACAAGGCAGGAAAAAGGATGGGCCATCTGGATACTTCATAGTGTGGTGATACTGGAGACTACTGAAATACTGTTCTAAAACCTCATATCTTGACAGTGAGCACAGAATAAGGAATATCAGGCCTAAATCCTTCAAAATTAAGGGAATTTAGTTTAGCAGGGGTATTTACATTAAATCTTTTCAACAAGAGCTGGTACAGCAGAGTGCAGAGTCACTTCAGTTCAAAGGAAAAGCTGAATAGGCTGTTGGAGAATGATTAAAGAAACTGTATTCCCATCTCTAGAATTATGCAAATACAAACATTTTTAGCATTTGTTGGGTGCATAAGATTTATTTAAGGATAAAAATATGTCTTAATCCATAGAGACTTCCTTTTGTACAAATAACTGTAAAGAAGACATTTTTAGGATATTCTAACTTATCCAAAGTAAACCATAGTTAAAATATAAAATGCACCATGTATAACAAAGAACTTTCAGACAACTCTGTTTAGCTTGAAGACTTTAATATTTTTCTTCAGATATTTTCTGGGGGTGTTTTTTGGTGTTTTGTTGTTTGTTTTTTTTTGTAAAGTATTTTAAATTTTGGACAGACTTGCAGAAGAACAGAAGTATGTACTTCCTCTGATGAAAGGATCTTTTTCCTAAAGTGTTCTCTCATGTTTTTTTTTCATTGACAGGGTTGGATTTCAGTTCATCAAAAATAATTGCTTTGCATGATGTCTGTTGACTTGGATGGGACGGCTGAAATTAAAGGCAGTAACAAACGTCTTGTATTAAACTCATCAGTGTAAAAGTATATGAATGTTAGGTTTTATGTTATGAATGTAATGTACAGTTCAGTGTCTGAAAAAGATTAAAATGAAATGCAAACAATGCCCAGTGAGGTAGAATGTAATGTTTGAATATACAGCCAGTTAACATGTTGTTGACCGCTTTCTAAGCCCCAAAGAATTCTCACGGTGAACCACAAAAAAAAAGAGAGATAATTTACCTAAACCTGCACCTTATGAGGTTTTATCTGGCACAAAAATGCTTTCACTATTTGAGCCTATTGTATTGTGAGCTGAAAGAGAGGTATTATGCATCTGAATTTAAGGTATGTTGGCTAAGAATTTTTTCTCCAGCATTTTCGTCTGTTTCTCTGTAGTTTTGTAAATGTCTGCAGACTTGGCAGTTTTGTACATAAGAATACCTATGCTTTGCCAAAAGAGACCTGGGCACTTCAGAAAGGATTATACAATTACCTGTATACAAAATAATATATCAGTAAGAAACACCGAAGAAAATTTTTGTCTGAAAACCTTTCCTTCTAGGGTTTAGGTGCCTGTCTTTAGAAGCTTTAGTATTTTTCTTATGTTGATTCAGGATTCATAGTTCAGGCTCATGTTTAAAAGCTGAAAAAGAAGAAAAGTCTTTTTTCATTTTATCAATAGCATAAATTCAGAAATAGTATTTTTTTAAAAATTCATTCATTACTTTTCATCAAAAAAATCACCACATCCTACAAATATAAGAAAATATAAGTTTCTTTTCTTTGATTTGACAATGTCACAAATACAAGAAAGAGAAACCAAGAGTAAAATAATTCAATTTTTACTCTGTTTTGGAAATCTAATATAAATGTCTTTTATCATTGTCTTTCTGCAACTATAGCAACACTATTGACAATAAACAAAAAAACAAACAAAAAACCAAACCAAACAAAACCAAACAACAACAACAACAACAACAACAACAACAACAACAACAACAACAACAAGAAATCTTTCTTACTTAAGGCTAATGTTGGTGACAATTATCTTATTCATCTTGCTTACCCTTACTCTTGCAATTACCTCACTCTTCCATCTCTAATCCATTTCTAGGGTGAACTGACTATGAATTATGACCGCGTATTTCACCTGAAAATTAGAGTTAAGGTACATTAAACCTCATTCTATGTCATTGTACTCTACACATGCACATTTTTTTTCGGGTCATACATGTTTATTCATTACTTTTAGTGATGTTGTCACAGTTCAGTTTAGTTCAAAATCTCCTTACGCTCAAATTTATCCTCTCATCCATTGGTAACGAATTTAGTTTATGGAATTAGAAACATATGTAAAAAGAAGTCTTTATTACTTGAACTCTAAATGGGTATACTGTTTCTAACTAAGCAGATGAAATCATACAAATTATAGCTGAGAAACCAAACACATGCAAGCCATAAATGCATGAAAAATCTTAAACCACACTCTATGTTTACTATTCAACAAATTTTGAAGCAAAATTAGTTTGAAGCTCTCCTCCAAAACCAAGGGCGCAACTTGCCCTTCCCACACTTCTGCGTATCACACATGACCATTTTTTTAGGGACTGTAGGCAAATATGCTGCAAATGATTTTATAATTAAATACTCTCTTTCAGCTGTTTATGACTTTATTTTTCCATTACCACTCTGTAAACCACAGTGATGACAGAAGCCAAATCTCATTTTATTTATCACGGTTAGCTAGAAACAGGTAAACAAAAACATTTCAAACCTCTTAAAGACATTGAGACTGATGAATCCACTTGTTGCAGTTCCTGCCTTTTGATTATACATTTTAATCTTTGCAATGTTTTTTTGCAATCTTAATTTGGTACAGAATACTGGCTCAAAGATGTAGTACCAATAGACTTGAAATGGCAGGTTGCACTCAATAGACTAACTGGGAAGCCTGTTTAATCTTTAGAAGTGATTACAAGGTTACATCAGAAATTACTGTCTTCTGCACATACTTCTGGTTTCAAAGGTGTAGGGTGCCTTGAGAAATGTGAACACATGTTCCTGCATTGTCTGTAATTAAAAGTGATGTTATTTTGATTTAACTATGAGTTTAAACCTGTTCTAGCCCAGAAAATATTGACTTGTCAAGCGCCAGACTTGAGGAAGAAGTAAGGAGAAGAACATTACAGATGACTGAAAACTGGGTGAAATAAGGAAATAGATATAGTTAAATATATATAAAAGAAAAATTGCTTATAAGACAAGGAATAGGAAAAATACTGCATAATAGGGTAATGCAAGATATAATGTGGAAATTAGATCATATATGATGTCACATAACTTGACTTCAACAAGGAATTTGCACAATATCTCATATTATCCTCGTAGCAAAAATGATGAAGCATGGACTGGATAAGTGGCAAATGAGATGAGCAGAAAACTGGCTTGACCATCGTGATCAAAGTTGGTCATTACTGTATTATGAAACTAAGAGAAGACTAGCTTGTTACTGGAGCTTCCTCTCAAGGTTCAGTACTTGAGCCACCACTGGCTAATGCTGTTACTAAAAACTTGAATGAGAGCATGGAGTGCACTCTGAACAACTTTGCAGACAATACCAAATACAGGGGAGCAGTCAGTAGGCCGGACTGACTGCTATTCAGATGGACTACAATGGGCTGGAAAAAGGACTAACAGAAATCTCATTAAATTCAGAAATGGCAGATGAAAAGTCTTGCATCTGGGCGGGAATAATCCCATACACCAGTACAGATTAGAGACTCACTGCCTATAAAGCATTTTTGCAAAAGAGGACATTGGGGCCCTGGCAGATGAGTTTGAAGTATCAGCCAGCAATGCATCATTGTAGCAAGGATGGTTACAAGCATCTTGAGCTACATTAGTAAAATGGCTGCCTGAGAGTTGACAGAAACTTTTTCCTTCTATTTACTACTTTTGAGGCTACACCTGGAGCGTCACATCCAGTTTTGAACTTCCTTGCACAAGATAAAAAGACACCAAAATATTGGAGTGCATCGAGCAAGGAGCCACCCAATGCTCGTGAGACTGGAAAGAATAAAGTACAAGGAGAGGCTAAGTGAATTGGATTTTTTCAAACTTAAAAAGATAAAAGGGAGGTTTTAATGCTAATACCTAACATCAGAGCTTGTGGAGGTTGACCCCAAAATCTTAGATGTGTGTCATAACACCATAAGAAGCAACAGACAATGGTTAAAAGAGAGGATATTCTCAACAGTTGCAGGAAGTGAGAGCTATCACAAAGATAGTGGGTTTATGGGTTATTGAAGGGTTTATGAGATACCTGTGGAATTTCCATCACTGGTGATACACCAACTTTGTCTGGGCAAGGCCCTCAACAACTTGGTAGAAGTGACCCAGCTTTAAAGAGCAGATTTTTGGTGGGTTAACTTTGTCCAGCAGTGAGATGCCCACACATGGGAGAAAATGTGACAAAAACACTTATGGGCCTGATAAATATGGGGAGATCACTTACCAGTTACCATCATGTACAAAACAAACTTAGGGAAATTAATTTATTGCTAATTAAGATAGATTTGAGCAGTGAGAAAAAAAAGATTAAAAATTAAAACACCTTCCCCTGCACCCTTATCCTTGGTTTCAAAGGTTCATTTTCACTCCTTCCACTCTCACTGTGTCCTACAGTAGATCCATTTTGGATGTGTTCCTTTCCAACTTAAGTTACTGTGTGATTTTGTGATCCAATGTTAATGTCAGGCAAATGGAAAGATGAAATAAAGAGACTTGCACACACAGCAGTAATAACTTTTGTACAGGTAGATGTATGGCCACATGAACAAGGATGAGGGAAAGAAGAAAATTGCTCATCAAACTTGTTTCAGTATATATATGAATACCACAGTAACACTTATCCTGGAGAAATTAAAGGAGATCCTTTGTGTAGCTATGATCGCACATAATATGAGCTAAAAAAATGGTCAAAACCAAAAGACATAATTTGGAATGGTCAGGATTGCAATATTTGAATATTTTCAGATAACGTTGATAACTTATAAAGAAGCCTTCATTAAGTTGAAAGGATGATTTGCAAGACTGATTAATGCATTGAGTAAGTACATATGTAAGGCTCTTTGTTTCATGATGAAATGAGAATTTGAGGGAGAAAAAGTGTGTATGTATAGATATAAAGACATTATTCTTAAAATTATCAGTGAGTGTCCAATGAATTATCACAATTTCGATGCATCTATGCCATAGGAGACTGTATCAGCACAATGTAAATCTTTTCATAAACAGAAGTATAGCAACAAAGAAAAAAAGAAGTGTTGGGGCAAAATAGCTTCTTTTTTGAAATACCAGTATTGTCTCCTGGTTTTTGTAACAAACAAATGCAATCAATCCAAACTTTAGTTATCTATTTCCAGATTACACCACAAGTATGGTTTTCATAAAATAGGTAATAGCAATGCTCTTCTTTAGCTTAGCTCTAGTCACTACTGTGATTCTCAATTTCATACTGCCCCCCAGGGAAATACCCACACACTTGTCATCTGGACTAGAGTGCAGTCATCACTACAGAGAACCATTTCTCATGCTTGTCATTCAGCTCTTGAAAAGTTACACATCCACATATTATATGTCACATACATTCCACACACTGTAAACAATCACCTCACACTTTTGATCTGCACAGAAAAATGTGACTGTTTGCAGAACTTCATATTTGGATTTAAACTGAAATACAACCTAGTGCTTAGCTCTTGAAACTAGTTTAAATGCATCTTATGTAACACTGAAATTAATTCACATAATCTATTTATTACAAAATTTTATAAACTAAGAAAGTTTTCTTAATGTTGTACTTTTATTTATTGAGGCTATGTGCACACAGAAATATTGAAAGCAGCTTTAAAAATGCAATAACACTGTCAAAGGAATTGCGTGTATTTTGCTGAATACAGGGGCTCTGTATAATTTGCCTAATCAGCTGAATGTAATGGTTTGATCTTATCAATGTTTTATTTGACAAAGCAACTATTTAAACACAGACTTCTACATCTGCAACATATGTGTCTCATGAGATTAGGTTTCAAAAAAGATAGAAAACCATCACAACTCCTTATGGGAAATGGACATCAAAGGTTACTCTGTTTTGAGAATAGTATTTCTAATATCCATTCACACTGGAGAAAACGATGTAAATTTTATTACAATTGTTCAAGGAATGTAGATCAATTTTGCATTGACTCTTCACACAGAGTAATTTATTTGCCTACAAATCTATCCAAAAGAGATATAATATTATAACTTCTTTTTCATTTAATTACTTGTACATACAAATATCCTCAACATCTGGACACAGAGCAATATCATACTCCATATGAAGCTAGAGTGTAGCTAGAATATTACAGTTGAACCGAAAAGTTTTCACACTCTTCTTCAAATCTATTTTCTATCCATTTCTCTCTTCCTTCCTAATGTTAACGGTGTTTTCAAGTTATGTAAGTGAACAGGTATGCAACTCTGTTCCTTACCTTTCACTTCTCAGTTTTTGCACACCACCATTTCTTCTGTTTGGGGTTGTTTAGTCCAACCCCAGCAGCTGCAAAGGCACATTTCATGAACCTTCAAAAATACACAGTACAGTACCAACTGTCTCCTTTTGTTCAACATAAACTAAACTCATCAGAAACTGTGAAAAACTGTGGATCTGTTAGGACCACAAAGTATTAAGAGATGGTTGAAATATTTTGCCACCAATTTGGAGTAATTATTGTTACCCTAGTAGATATTATTCAATTAGGAGATGGAGAGTGGAGTTCCGTACTTTCTTAAGGTTCAACATTTTTTTGCCCATTCTTGGATGCTTATTTTTCTCTCTACTATAGTGATCACTGAACTTGATATCATTTATATTGCCTGTGGTATTAAGAACTGTGTTTTTATTTTTTGTCCAGCAACTGTCAGTACATTTAATTATAAGACTGTAGGGATTTACTTTAACAGATTAATAGACTACTTAGGATGCTATATAATCTCTGCATAAAGTAGATATAAAACTCTTATAGAGTAGATATAAAACAGAATATGATGTAATTCCAGAATGATGTGTATTAGAAAATCGCAGAACTACTATTTTAAGATTAATATGTACCCTGAAGGAGAAAATGAGGCTGTGTACAGAGAGTTGGATTTTGGGACTTGTCCACCAACACTTTGCTGTGTTCCCCTTTTATTCATATTCTTTCTCAAACAGCACCCTGTGTTTTTCTTTTAGTCAATCGGCATTCCCAGCATCATCCTAAACCAGTGTCCTTATCCCAGACATTCACACTCGCATCATGTGGTGGCTGTGTTCAACCATGAGAGCAAAACACACGCTTATCATGCAGGCTGTTTGAAGTGGTTTTGCACTTTGAGACGTAAGATTCTCTCTCTCAAAGCACTTAGTCAAGGTTGATCCTTCCTTTGGATTCCAATTAAGTAATGCAGGTGCAGAGTAACTCAGCCTGTTCCCACAATTAATATAAGTAGGAAATTATTTATTTCATTTTAGTACTTCAGATCTCTCTTAAATATATCCAAAGATGACAAAGTTGACATTCTATAACTTTGAAACTAGGAATTAATCCCATACATACACAACATACTTTTAGGACCTGAGTTAACCTATATGTTCATAATACTTCATTTCAAAAATAGTTTTAGTGAATTACTTGTATTTGTAGTACAAAGGAAATACTTGAATATATTATTTCTACTAATACTATCAAGAAAAATAATTGCTATTTACTTCTTAAAAAATGAAATCTAGAGAAGGTATTGTAAATGTTAGTATGAAGGACTATGAATGCTTGACTACTTAAGAGGAAAGCCTTTTTATGATGTAAACAGACAAAACTTCTGTAACAGCATTTTTGCTTTAATTGTTAAAGGAATCCTGTAATGTTTTTGAATCTGAATGAAACCAAATAGCAACCTGGTTTGTATCAGAAACGGTGTGGCCTTTAGGGCTAGGACAGTGATCACCCCTCTGTACTCAGCACTGGTGAGACAGCACCTTCACTGCTGTACTCAGTTCTGGGCCCCTCAATTCAGGAAAGACATTGAGGTGCTGGAGTATGCCCAAAGAAGAGAAAGCTTCTTCCAAAGAAGCTTTTTTTCCAAAGCTGGTGGGGGATCTGGAGCACATATCTTATGAGGAGCAGCTAAGGGAGCCTGGAAAAAGGAGGCTCAGGGGTGACCTTACTGCTCTCAACTACCTGAAAGAAGTTAATAGCAGTGCAGGGGTCAGTATCTTCTCTCAAACAAGAAGCAATAGGACAAGAGGAAATGGCCTCAAATTACACGAAGAGAGATTTAGGTTGGATATTACGAAAAAGTTCTTCTGAAAAAGTTCTGTGAAAGAGTGGTCGGGCACTGTTAATGACGAGTCCCCATCCCTGGAGGTATTTAAAAGTTGCGTAGACACGGGTCCTAGGGACACAGTTTTCTGGTAGAACTTGGTTGTGTTGAGTTTACACATGGACTTGAAGATCTTAAGGATGTTTACCAAGATAAATGATTCTATGATTTTAAAACATATTGAAACATTAATGCATGATTATTCAGAACAAAGAGAGATTCAATTATTAAAAAAATTATCAGCAGATAAAAAGATTGCATGACGCCAAACTGAAAATGAAACAAGTTTCTTCTGCATTCTAGTGATAATCTATACCTTCAAATAAGATTTCAATCCTGAAATAAGAAATTGTGTTGGACAACAAGCCATTGGTTCACTGACTTCATAATCAGTGTGATCATCGTCCAATCTGCTCATTTTATCTTTCACCCTTATTAATTTTAGCTATATTCCTATTGTCTTATGACATAAGTAGTGTTTACAAGTCAGTCTCATTTTCTTTTAATTGACCTTTGGACATCATACAAATCAAAAGCGTCTTTTTCTGATTCAGATTTTGCTAGTTTCATTTTGCAAACACCACAGAGAGGCTTCAGTAAAAAAAACACACACACAAATTTCCCCAATCCCCTTCATCCTCCACCCCTCTTTCTCTTCACACTGAAGAAAAAAAGGAGGGTCACTTTTCATGTCTCCTTGAATGAGTTAACTACATTTTTTGCCTGTCTCACTTTGAGCATTTAACTGTCATAAGGGCAAAGCAAGGGCCTTTTCATACATTTTAAAATAATACATTGTCTCTTTGGAGATAGCAGTCATTTGTTTTCATTTCACCAGTACGTCACTCTTCAGATTGAAATATATATTAAAGGGAAAGACCACTTTCTGAGAAATGCGATGAAATGGATGAGTTTTCTTAAACTGCATTTTATCTGAAACACAATCCTTTTACAACAAAGAGTTTGATGGATTATAAAATATATTTTGAAATTCAATGCTGTTATGTTGATCATATTATTGTAATTCTAGAGGAGAACACAGGAGACAAGTTGTTTCCTTGTCAAAATTTCAGCTTCATTTTACAAGCTTGTCTATATTTATGCATTTTTCTCAGAAACAATAGTCTGAAATAGTATATATAAATACACAAAAAATATGATTTTCCTCATATTTATTTTTATGCTGTATGTTATTGAAAACTTTCCCTGCAATAGCAGAGGGAAGGAGAATCAAATATGCTTTTAGCTTTGCAGAACTCAATGGTCAATGGTTTGAATATGACTTACTATTTACTTGCACATTTGAAGGCAATTGCTGAACTATAACTCATTCTACAAACAGTCTCAATGGCTGTGTGCATGTTGGTGTGCTTCTATGTCTTTAAAAGTTCTCATTACCAAACTCCAGAGACCATAACAAAGAAAAATTGAAGTCAAGAATCACTCAACATTAAGCAATCCATAGACCATACAAAGGTTTGCATCTTACTCATCCAAAGAGGTGTGATAAACCCTTATTTTGATCCAGCAACAAAAGAATGGTGACTTGCAGAATGCCTCAATGAAGCACAAGGCCAAACACATTTGGAATGAGATTATGAAAAATTGTCGGTTATGTCTTTTTTTGTTGCTGTTCCTGCTGTTGGGGTTTGGTTGTTTGTTTCATTTTTTTGCTAGTTTGTTTTTAGGGGGTGATTATTTTTTAAGATCTTTCAGAAATGTATGTAAATGTATCCAGTGCACACAGGCCCTGCATCTAGATGATATTAAAAATCAACAAATAAAATCTCTGAGTTTTTTGTTAAAAGAATTCTTTGCAAATTGACTTAATCTATTTTAATGGATTCCAATCTGTTTTTGTTGCATCTACTTACATTGTCTTGAGTTCATTTCTTTCCTGTTCCTTTTCTAACTGTATCTGTTTACAACAATAATCTTTTTTTATCTGTCCTTATTAAATGTTTTTATGAGTGAATTAATATCACACTGTTTTAATGTTCATTAGAAACTGCATAAGTTGTTAATAGTTTAATGTCAGACCTCTCCAACATTTTATACCTCATCTCGACTTAGTATATATGTGATATACTAAAAATGCATAGTAAATGGAAATGATAATTTCCTCAATTGCATGTAAATGTGAGTGCATATCTGTCTGCACACATAAATAAAAATATTAACTCTACAGAGATTTTTATATGAATTTAATGCCTCGTCCTCATAGGCAGGAAGACATGCAGATGTATTCTATAGACAAAAGGAGATTTAGACAAGTTATGTGCAAAGAACAAGAAAATTGTTTTGAAATTTACACAGATTCTGTATTCTGAGTCAATGTACACCTGAATTTCTTTGCCTTATTCTGTTGATGACAAGTGATATTCTAAGTTCTCAAAGTAAAGGGGCTTCTCAAGACAGAAAAAATTGTTATCATTGTAATCCTACAGGTTCTTTTTTCCCTCAGGAGAAAACTTAGTATATTACATAATTTGGTGTAGTATGAGGAAAGTTGGAGTAAGTGATCAATTTCAAATTATTCTGGAATTTGAGATTTCTAATATGGCTGACATGATTTATAATCACCCTGGTTAAAATTACAAAAGTATTTATCACAATCTTTTGAAACATTTGTATTATTAATGTATTTTTTAAACGTACAGAATATTTTAAAAAATATTATCTTATTTCTGTAAGACACTGTTGTTAAACATTAAAAATACTCCAAACCTGTATGGTATGTTGGGACCTGACATTTCTAATGTACACAGTTTTTTCCTACATCTCTTTCTTTCACTACAAATCAGGAGACTAAATTGTGTTTGAGGAAGATAGTAGAAAGAAAAGGCTTCTACGAATAAGTCTGGCAACCATTTTTAAATGATTCCAGCACACTACATCTGTCAGAATTTGAAATTACTCTAAAACATTGCAATAATTTTTGCAATACTGATGAACAATCAAGTGAATAGATTAGCTAAAAGAAAAGAAGCACAAATATAAGAAATGGGAAAACATAACAATAAATAGTAAGGGTGTGTGATTGGACTCAAAGTCAAAGTAGGTTATTGTCATCAGTTTACCAGCCCCCTCCCCAGGGATTAAAAATGGTTAATTCCAGGTAGATTTCCGGAGCAAAGCCAATCACAAGTTTTAGGAATGCTTCTGCGAATGACATGTTTAAGAAAATGGAAAAGAAACATGTTGTGCAGAAGAAATTCCAGCACGGAGAAGATCAAAGGAGAACAAGAGACAGCAACGTAGCCTCCAAGGTCGGTGTATCGGGAGAGGGGAGGGGAGGGGAGGGGA